>JAKSZU010000009.1:13166561-13194012 GCA_026018925.1 Tupaia tana | reverse complement strand
TTGCGGTGAGGCCATCCCCTTGGGGAGTGATTTCTCGCTTTATGTCTCTCCAGTGAGCACACGCACCTTATAGGAAAAATCTCTAAAAAAGAAAAAAGAAAGAAAGAAAAAAAGAAAGAAAGAAAGAAAGAAAGAAAGAAAGAAAGAAAGAAAGAAAGAAGAAGAAAAAAAAGAAAGGAAAAGAAACACAAGGGACCAGCAGTTAGAGTAATGGCTATGTCGCTGAACTCCCATGTAGTCAACTGTGGTTTGAGCCCCGGACCCGGTGGCTTAAATTCATGCCAGGCGCGTGTGCATGTGTGCCCAAGATCCCAAGAGGAGAATGGAGGAGAAGGGATTGCAGCATGGCCATCCCCCGTAGGGGGTGATTTCTTGCTTTCTGTCTCTTTGTCTCTCTCTGTCTTCCTGGAGAGCGCATGCGCCCTATAGCAAAAACAAACAAACAAACAAACCGAAAAAAACTCTACAAGAAACACTTACTATGCCACCACATTGCTTTTACTGGTAAGATGGGATGAAGACCAAACTATATCATGACCTGCTGGTGATCTGATACCAACCCTCTTCTGTAGACTCATTTTACACTAGTATCACCCACCATCCACAAACATACAGACACACACACATGTACATACTCTGACCATACTAGCTTTATCTGGGAATCTTAAATAAGTCATGTTCTTCCTATGAGGAAGCCTTTTTACATGCTGTTGCCTCTTGCTGGAATGCCCTTCACTTCTCTCAGGTCTATCTCTCTCACTAACCACGCTCTTTCATGATCAGTCTTCCCTAACATTTTTAAATGGGTTAGATTCTGCTTTTAAAGGCTGTCATGTCTGAGTTTCCCTTCCTAGCACTTTCACAGATGTATTTTATACCGATTTATCTATTTGGTTAATGTCTACCTGCCCCACTGAACTGTAACTCTGTAAAGACAGGGATTTACACATTCAGCACTGGATTTCCAGTGCCTTTGGATAGTGCTCGGCACTTAAGTAGGTGCTGAACAAATATTTGTAGAGTGAATGAGTGAGAAATGAATAAACCACCATTTCACACATGAGAAGCTGAGCTCAATGAGGTAAAGTGTATTGCTCAAGGCCATGAAACTTGTTTGAGGCAGAGCAGAGACTTGTGTCTAAATCTTAGATTCCAACTCCCATGTTATTTTTCCTGCATCTTCCTACCTTTTATGTTTTATGCTTTTAACTTTATCACTTAAACATGAACACATTCACGCTGTAAAAATTCAAACCATAAAAGCTTCTGTACATTAAAAGTTCCTGGGACCAGCAGATGGTGTAATGGTTATGTCGCTGGACTCCCATGTAGTCGACCACAGTTTGAGTCCTGGACTTGGCGGCTTAAACACATGCCAGGCACAAGTGCATAAGTATCCAAGATCCCAAGAGGAGAATGGAGGAGCAGGGATTTCAGCTTGGCCATCACACCCAGGGGGTGATTTCTTCTGTTTCGCTCTGTCTTTCCAGCGAGTGTACATGCCCTATAGAAAAAAACCTCTCTTAAGGAAAAAAGAAAGGTAAAATTTCCTAAGCCTTGTCCCTCCTGCAAATATCACTGTTAATATTTTCATAGCTGTATTTTCAAGGCTCATTCTCTGCTTTGACTGTGTGTATGTGTGTGTGTATTACACATACACATGTGGATAAACCTATAGTTTTATCACGGTTTGTTTTTTATATCAATGGGATCATACTGGGTGCATTCTCCTGAGATTTTTTTTATTAACTTAACATCATACCATTCGAGATGTTTTCATTGTCAGTACATAAGCCTGACACACTTCTCTGCATATATGAAAGATGCTGAAATATTAAATAAATGATGCATAAAATATACAAATGCCACTAAGTAAGCAGTTTGTTATCAAAAGAGAGTCAGGTAATAGAATTTTGGTGGAGTTCTTTTATTATGTGTCGTTGTGCTAGATGATGTAGAGCTTTATGTATCATGCTAAAGAGTGTGATGTTATCCTGGGAATGCAGGGAACCATATAAGAATTAATCGTTAGGAATGGGTTGGCTGAAAGTAGCAGAAAAATTCACTAGTAAGATAAGAGAACCTTCACAATTTTTATGGGAAAATGTGTAATAAAAAAAACTATGGGGACCAGCAGTTAGCATAATGGCTATGTCGCTGGACTCCCACGTAGTCGACCGTGGTTCACGTTCCGGACCCGGTGGCTTAAAACTCACGCCGGGCGCGTGTGCGTGCATGCCCAAGGTCCTGAGAGGAGAATGGAGGAGAAGGGATTGCGGCATGGTCATCCCCCCTGGGGGATGATTTCTCGCTTTCTGTCTCTCTGTCTCTCTCTGTCTGTCTGGCGAGCACACGCACCCTATAGCAAAAACCTCTCAAAAAAAAAAAAACTATGCATAGATTTCACAAATTTTTCCAATGAAATGGACTCATACTTTAACTACATTTTCCACATTTTTTGTGAAGTTCACTCATTTTTTTTTCTCAGTTATAACGAGAAAGCTAAAGGCAGTGGTTGTTGGCTTGGGTTCAGAAGCTCAACAATGCTCTTGGAGTCTAGGCCTGTCACCATAAGCAGTTCTGCCTGGCAGAGAAGATGAGAGAAGCCTTATGAAAAAATTCATACCATAAAATAACCTGGACTTTTCCAGCCCAGCATTGTGATCAGTAGAGATTGCAAAAGAACAGCCACAACCAGAGGATTACCTTAAGGAAGACTTTGAAGGAAGAAAAGAGACTGATCTTCACTAGCAGGTGGTAAACCACGGAATACTCGGTAGGCAGAGCTGAGTTGGGAAGGTTCATGTGTGAATTGTGTGCAGGGTGTTCACTTTTCAACAGTTTGAGTAGTTGACATGTAAATATTTCTCAAAAATATTTAAAAACCACACTGACTCTGTCATTATAGAGTCATAAAAATTATAACAAATATTTTGAAAATTACCTTTAAAGTTCAATTCTTTTAAATTTTGGAAGTTGTTTATCTATTAACTGTCAAGAACTATGGGGTATGAGCAAAAATTTTTGATACAAAAAGTAAATGCTTGGAAGACTCCTCATGGCTCCTGTGAACTAGATATTTCAGGGGACAGGAGAAATGAAGATTTTCTACTAATAATTCAGCCTCCAGCAAGCAAAGCTAGCGTGGTAGGGAGCCCCTCTGGCCTTCTATCTCTGTCTCTGTGTCTCTGAGGTCTCTGTCTCTCTCTGCTCCTGTCTCATTTTCTTTTTTTTGTAATTTTTCCTTTTTATGATTTTTTTAAAGGTAAAGTTTTTCTCTGGTTCTCAGCTCCACCGTTTGTTTTGTTAATAATCCCTTCTGGTCCTTCCGCCCAGGGAGGGGAGTTGAGCCCTTCCTTCAGAAGGAGATTCCTCATGGCTCCTGTGTAGCGCACCACGCGGTTTTCTATTTTGTGATTTTTTTTTTTAAAAAAGAACAGTAATTACAATTTTTTAATTTTTTAATTTTTTTGTCTTTTTTTCTCTTTTTGTTGTTTTTTCTCTCTCTCTTTTTCATTTTCTCTTTTTCTTGTCTCTCCACCCTCCATTATCCATTCAACGTGTTTTTAGACCTATCTAAGAGCACTGTAGCTAAACATTCAAATACTAATAGGGTTAAAATATTTCCCAATATCTACTGAATCTGCTGCACCAGCGATCACAACAGACCGGCAAACAGATTCGAGATCACCTCTGTCTGCTTGCTCCTGAACCTTCAGGCTGAACTTCAAGAATTTGAAAGAAACACACCATCCACCAGATGACAAGAAATCACCGCCGGATCATGAGAAATATGGGAAAACGAGAAAATACCTCTCCTCCAAGGGAAAAGAGTAACTGTCCTTCATCCACAAGTACTTCGGTGAAAGTCATGGAAATGTCTGATAAGGAATTTAGAGCATTTATAATGTCGAAGCTAACAGAGATGGAAGAGAAGAGAGATAATGAACTGCTAAAGAGAAAGGAAAAAGAAGTTGACGAGTTCCAGGAGATGAGGAAATTCTTGCAAGATCTAAAAAAGGAATTACACTCTTTACAAAAGACTTAAACGGAACTGCTAGAGATGAAGTCTATAATACAAGAAGTCAAAATCTCCCTTGAAAGTATTAAAAGCAGACTAGATCATTCAGAAAATAGAATCTCAGATGTAGAAGAGAAAATGGCTGGCCTAGAAAAATCCACCACGAAGACTGAGAAAATGGCCCAAAAATTTGAGAATGATATGCGAGAAGTACTGGATACCATCAAACGTCCAAATATCCGGATAATTGACATTCCAGAAGGTGAAGAGACCCATAAGGGCATTGATCATCTATTCCATGAAATCCTGCAAGAAAACTTTCCAAACCTAGAGAGGCATTCGAAGATCCAGTCCCAGGAAATACAAAGGACCCCAAATAGAATCAACCCAAGAAGATCTTCTCCAAGACACATTATAGCCAGGTTGACCAAAATCACAGACAAAGACAAAGTACTAAGATTGGCAAGAGAAAAACATCAAGTTACCTACAAAGGACATCCCATCAAGCTAACAGCAGATCTCTCATCAGAAACAATGCGAGCGAGGAGAGAATGGGAAAATATATTCAAAGTGTTAAGAGAGAAGCAATTTCAGCCAAGAATACTGTACCCGGCAAGATTATCTTTCAGGTGGGAAGAAAAGACAAGAACATTCTCAGATAAACAAAACCTGAAAGAATTTACCAGCACCAGACCAGATCTCCAAGAAGTTCTCAAGGGTGTGCTGTATTAAGAAAATTAAACACAGACACATGGAAATAAGAGTCCAAAAACTATGAAAGTGGCCAACTTAATCATAGGGACAAGTCTGGAGTTGAATATTATATCCCAGAATTTAATCAGGAAAATTGAACCAGAACAGAAGATAAAAGTACATGAGACTGATAGGTTCATGCACCTACCATTTGAACAGAATCCTAACCTGTTGCCTGGCTTTAAGCAAAGTTCCTTGGCGCTTCTTTGAGTTAAGTTAAAACTGGTTTTCTTAGTAGTCATGAGTGAACTCAGCATTGAAAGTAGTTAGATTATGTAGGAAATTGTGTGATCAATGCAACGTGGGTGGGAAGGGAATGAAGGACAATTATGGACACCGGAGGTGGTGTGCGAGGAGGGTGGGAAGGGACAGAGGGTCAGAAAGAGGGGTGGAAATAATTCTAGGAACTAGTAATGGAAAATTTTTTGTAATGTGCATGGTTGAGTCACTATGCAGCGTGTACTGGATGGGAGATTACATTTTGTATGCTGTGATGATGCTTAGGGAAGGAATGTAAATTGAGTTACAAAAGAAAAAAAAGTTTCATGAAAAAAAAATATATATCTATTCAATGACTGCAGTAGGATATGTAGCCACTAGTTACTACTTTATAGGATGCGTAAAGTTAGACTTGTGTTCATGGAAATGTGTGTATCACCGGTGTTTGCTATGAGGGTATTTGGATTGATTAAGGTCTTTGGTGACTCAATAAAAATGTGGGGAGAAAACAGTATAGAAAGCAAACATAGATACCAGAGACAATGTGGGAGGAGAATGGGAGATGGCTGAGGGTAAGAGATAGGGAATCAAGGATGGGGGGGAAAAAAAGCAAAACATACAGAAAACAAGAAATGGAAGATCATTTGCTGACAATAACATGTTTGTTGATGTGCTTGATTGAGACAATTTATAGTGTACTCTGGATGGAAAATCTCATTTTGTATGCTGTAATGATGTACAGTGAATGAATGCAAATAAATAAATTGAAATAAAAAAATAAAGTAAATGCTTGTGGGAAAATGTCAATAAATAAATAAGTAAAATAAAACAAATTTTAAAAAGGAAAGAGAGGGGGCCAGTAGGTGGCATAGTGGTTAAGTGCACTGGACTCCCACATGGCCTACCATGGTTCAGTTCCCAGACCTTGTGGCTTGCTTTCTCAGTTTCTTTCTCTCTCACTCTCTCAGTCTCAATGGTCAAATTAAAGTAAATAAATAAAGTTAAAATAAAAAGAAAGAAGAGGAGGAGAGGACAACAAAGACAAGGATAAGGACAAGAATAATAACAACTGGGGAGTCAGGCTCTACCAAGATCCCCATGGCCTCTGAACTATCGTGGTTGGAAACAACTGCTTCTGTGTGCTCTTCCCTTACCTCTTCTGTCAGTTCAGAGGAGCCCAGGTATTCATGAATCTGGACCTTTTCAGAGTATACAATCTTGGCTGAGTCTACAAGAGAAATACCTGGAAAATGACTTTTTATATGTGGTTGGAGCAATTAGAATAATTAAACACGTTTTTTGACCCATGTGAATAACTTAATTATATATCCATTTACTCTTGGCCTGGTCTCCCAAGAGCAAACTAAGACAATCCCATCTGTCCATCTTATAAGAAATGGGAAGCTGAATTGTTACACTAAGTACCAGTTAAATCGGAATGTGAATGATTGAAAATAGACAAACTCCTAGATTTCTTTTATCCTCAATATCTACCCCTCTGTATTGAGAACATATAGAGATTTGGGAGGTTGCCCTTGTGTCAAAACCCAAAGTACAGGGGCTGGCAAGTGGTGTGGTAGTTAGGGTGCTGGACTCCTACATGGTCAACCACAATTCAACTCCCTGACCTGTTCTTATTTTCTCACTTTCTCTTTCTCTCTCTCTCTCTCTCTCTGTCTCTGCCTGGTCAAATTTTCAAAATAAATAATAACAGCAAATAAAATGGAATAAATACTTCCTTTGTTTTGGAGAGGTTTTTGCTACATGGCACATGCGCTCACCAGAGAGACAGAGAAAGACAGAGAGACAGAAAGCAAGAAATCACCCCCAGGGGGGATGGCCATGCCGCAATCCCTTCTCCTCCATTCTCCTTGCATGATCTTGGGCACACACGCACACGTGCCCAGCGTGAGTTTAAGTCACTGGGTCCAGGATTTGAACTGCGGTTGACTACATGGGAGTTCAGCTACATAGCCATTATGTTAACTGCTGGTCCCAATAAATAATTCTTTAAAAAAAACGTACAGGAAAATAGTTGAGGCCATTTTTGTATTGAGAAAGTAAGTGCCTGAAAGACCATAGGGTTGGTTTTTTTTTTTTTTTTTAAGAATTATTTTATTTAACTTTATTTATTATTATTATTATTTTTCAGTTTGATCAGAGAGAGACAGAGAGAGAGAGAGAGAGAGAGGAAGTGAGAAAGCAAGCCACCAGGTCCAAGACTTGAACCATGGTCGGCCATGTGGGAGTTCAGCGCCTTTAACCACCACGCCACTTGCCAGCCCCAGACCATAGGGTTTTGTAAAGAACACACCCTTCTGGGGACCAGCAGTTAGCGTAATGGCTATGTCGCTGTACTCCCATGTAGTCGACCGCGGTTCGCGTCCGGACCAGGTGGCTTAAAACTCACGCCGGGCGCGTGTGCGTGCGTGCCCAAGATCCCAAGAGGAGAATGGAGGAGAAGGGATTGCGGCGTGACCATCCCCCCGGGGGGTGATTTCTCGATTTCTGTCTCTCTGTCTCTCTCTGTCTGTCTGGCGAGTGCACGTGCCCTATGGCAAAAACCTCTCCAAAAAAAAAAAAAAAAAAGAACACCCCCTTCTGAGTGTCTACACTCTATGGTAGAGACTGAAAGACTGAAGGACATAAAAGCATTAAAAATTGTTATGGACACTGGGGACAAAGTGGAAGGAGAGTGGGAGAGGGGAAGAGTGCAGGAACGAAAATTTGGAGAAAAATGGAAAAACAAGACGTTCGTGGGGTGCAGATATGGTTTGTTGACTGTTGGTGATTTTATGTATAGTATTCTGAACTCGCTTGCTGCGTGGTGTATATCATGTTGGGTAAAATCTCTTTACAAACTAAATGGTGTATAACTATTGAATGTATAAATACTAACAATAATAATAAATGATGAATAAAAAAGAACACACCCTTCCAGACACTCACCCTATCCTTGTGTAACTATCAGTTTGAACTTCCTAAGTGATCTATTCTATTATTTCATCCATCATTACTCTTCCTTTACATGAAATATACAATAGCAGGACTACCTAAAGGCACTTGATCACTACTTAAAACATGAGTTCCCACACAGCGGGCTCTTCTGATAAGAACTTAAAAATCTATAATTTAATGAAATAACCTCTGGTTACGCTAATGCATAGTTGAGTTTGGAAACTACTAACCTAGAATTTATTTAGGGAAAAAATGGAAAGGTATCATGTGGTACAAGGAAAGGCTCTGCCAGAAGGGACCACTCACAAAGGAAATATCCAGGTATAAGACCACCTTGGTTCTGAACCTATTTTTCTACCTACTCATCCATTTATCCATTTTATAATCTAGGCGAAAACTGTAGTTTACAGCATAGGCTAGGAGTATTTTGAGCTCTGCTACAGTGTAATGGGGAAATCAACAAATTGTAAGGAGAAGTGTGACACTACCAGCTTTATCAAATCATTCTCATTCCTTTTTTTTTTTGTTTGTTAGAGATTTTTGCTATAGGGCACATGCGCTCTCCAGAGAGACAGAAAGCTAGAGATCTCCTTCCTCCCCAGGGAGAATGGCCACTCCACAATCCCTTCTCCATTTTCCCAATGAGATTTTGGGCACTCATTCACATGTACCCAGCATGAGTTTTGAGTCACCAGGTCCAGGACTCAAACCATAGTCGACTATGGGAGAGTCCAGCGGGGTAACCATTATGCCATCTACTTGTCCTCCAAATCACTCTCATTTCTATTGCTCCAAAATCAAACTTCTTGGGTCTTTTCAACGTCGATCATTCATTGAAGAATGACTGTTGCCATACCAGCCTTAGACTACCTACCTGTAGATGGTCACATGAGAGAAAAATAAGCTTCTATCTTATTTAAGCCACAGTTACCTTGAGTTTCTGTTACAACAACAGAATCCATGTCCTAACTAAATACTTTATATAATAAGGAACTCATTCATTACCTGAATGAGAATAGATCCAGCAGAATAGTGTGAACACAACCCATATGAGAGTTGGTTAAGGCATGCAGAAGAAGTGAGAGAGTAGAGGCAGCCGGTGGAGACAACTCTTTCAGGAAGGTCATCTGTAAAAGGAGGATATGGTAGGGCTGTAGCTATAGTGGATATGGAGTCAAGAAAACAAAGCGGTTTTGGTGATGTGGTAATTAGATAAATTTGGTCATGTTTCCAGGATTATTGGAAAATTAGAGTGGAAAACATGAGATTGAAATGTATAAGGGGGTATCAGCAAATGGCATAATGGCTATGTCGCTGGTCTCCCATGTAGTCGACCATAGTTCGAGTCCCAGACCTGGTGGCTAAAACTCATGCCAGGCACGTATGTGTGCTTGCCCAGGATCCCGAGAGGAGAATGAAAGAGAAGGGATTGTGGCATGGCCATCCCCTCTGGGGGGTGATTTCTTGCTTTCTGTCTCTCTGTCTCTCTCCATCTTTGTGGCAAGCGCATGTGCCTTATAGTAAAAAAAATAACCTCTCCAAAAAAAAAAAAAAAAAAAAAAAGGGAAAAGAAAAGAAAAAAGAAAAGAAAAAGAAAGAGAAATGTATAAGGGGTAAGTGGAACTAATGGGGAAAAAAACCTCTAAAGAGTAAGAAAGGATGAAAGTCAAAGTCCAAGTTAGAGAAAGGAAAGCTGGTGCTTCCAGGAAGGAAATGAAGAGAAAAAGATGAGTGTGCAAATGCATGAGTGAAGAGCTAGCTCAGAATCTGAGGGATTTTCTCTGTGAGGGAAGAGATAAGGTCACCAGCTGAGAGTGTAGGACATGGCAACCAACTCAGGGACTTGAATTTAAGTGGTGTTTTTATTTTGTTCTGTTTTTGTTTTTTGTTAGTTTGTTTTTGTCTTATAATCTTGCTGTAGGACATATGTGCTCACTGAAGCAATAAAAAGAAAGTGAGAAAGTACCCCCCACAGGGGGAGGGGATGGCCACACCATAATCCTCTCTCCCCCCTTTTTACTCTCAGTATTTTGGGCATGCACACACATGTGCCTAGTGTGTTTCCAAGTCACCAGGTCTAGGACTTGAACCACGCAGTCAACCACGTTGGATCCAGCCGCCTTGACCATCATGCCACTGGCTGGCCCATGTTGAGATTTTAAATAGTAGCATTGGTATTTTCTTTTTCTTTTTTTCTTTTTTTTTTTTTTGAGAGATTTTTGCTATACGGCGCGTGCGCTCGCCAGTCAGACAGAGAGAGACAGAGACAGAAAGCGAGAAATCACCCCCCAGGGGGGATGGTCACGCCACAATCCCTTCTCCTCCTTTCTCCTCTTGGGATCTTGGGCACGCACGCACACGCGCCCGGCGTGAGTTTTAAGCCACCAGGTTCGGGACGCAAACCACAGTCGACTACGTCGGAGTCCAGCGACATAGCCATTATGCTAACTGCTGGTTCCCTTTTTTAAATGATTCTTTTTTTTTTTTTTTTTTTGAGAGGTTTTTGCTATAGGGTGCGTGCGCTCACCAGACAGACAGAGAGAGACATAGAGACAGAAAGCGAGAAATCACCCCCCAGGGGGGATGGTCACGCCGCAATCCCTTCTCCTCCATTCTCCTCTCGGGATTTTGGGCACGCACGCACACGCGCCCGGCGTGAGTTTAAGCCACCGGGTCCGGGACTCGAACCGCAGTTGACTACGTGGGAG
Organism: Tupaia tana; assembly: GCA_026018925.1. Lineage (NCBI taxonomy): Eukaryota > Metazoa > Chordata > Mammalia > Scandentia > Tupaiidae > Tupaia > Tupaia tana. The sequence continues at coordinate 13,183,353 of JAKSZU010000009.1, read as the reverse complement.
TCTAGCGACATAGCCATTACGCCAACTGCTGGTCAGTAGCATTGGTATTTTAGGCTGGAATTGTGGGCTCAGATGATTCTACAATTCATGAGTCCACACATTTGTATGACTTTTCTCTGAAAGAGATAAAATTAGAGAACCAAGAAAAAAGTTGAAAGGGTGTACATTGCATAGGAGCAAAAGGCCTAAAAACCCAGACAACAAATACATTACTCTAACAGTTATTAATAAAAAGGAGAAAGGATTATGTGACAAAAGAAACTCTTCTCTAAAGATGAGACATATATTTACTCTGCAGACCAGGCAGTGTTGGACTCTGAACAACGTCATTCCATGCAGCTTTTGGCATACATGTAGAACTAAATATCACAAACTCCATTTCTTACACATGTGATGGAGTCAGATCACATCAAAGGTGAGCTGCAAAGCACTAAATGAAGCCCCATTTTTTTCTGATTTTAAAGTTCATACTCATGCTACCCTGACTATGCTGCCCTGAATGGACCTCTTCTGGATGCAAGAAAAAGATGATCTTTTTGAGAGGCTATTTTGTAGCAGAGACAGAGTTACTGTCTTTTATCTGCTATTTCTCATTAGTCCAAGTTTTGAAGCGCACTTGAACAATCTCTACTTGTAGGCTTTTTTTTCATTGGAATGCACTTTGACCTAAGTTGCAATGGATAAGTTGTTGCCAGGATATTTCTGTAATAGCCAGAATGAAAAGTAAACAATAGCAAAACACTACATTCATCTAGTTCTTTGTGAGGTCTGCATTTCTTTTTATCAAATCCATTATTTCTGAATCTTTCTTTGGGGTAGACCAAGAGAAGGGAGAGAGCTATTACAACCAGACTACTCTTTATTTGAAAACTTTTCATATTATATTCAGCTGTTGCTTTACAAACATTTAACACCCAATCTGTAACTCTTTTGGTTAAATAGTTGATCACTACATGACCAGATAAATAACAATCCCAAGTGAAAGTAGGCATAATAAATTGAAAAATGACAAGAACCTTTATAACTCCACTAAGTTTCCAAATAATAATGAAATCTGTGGAAAGCAAGTATTTCCCTCTGAAACACCACAGTGAGAAGTACTGGAGCTCTCTGACACTTTTTCACACAATCCCACAATGAACTTGGGGGTAGGTACTATAATTAGCCCCATTTTACTGATGAGGAAACTGAAGCACAGATAAATGAAGTTTTTTAATGTAGGAGTACACAATGAGTGGGAGAACCAGGATTTGAACGTAATTCCATATAGTTCTCATATCCATTATCTTTTTATTCCAGTTTTTAGAATGGGTAAGAATTCAGTGTAGATTTCAACTTCAACAGTAGTAGACAGAAAAACTGCACGATATAGTAGACCTGAGCATCACTGTTCACAAGTTTGACCTACTGACTTTTATAGGACATACCACCCAACAACAGAATGTAGATTCTGGACAAACCAGGTTGCATGGTGGTTAAGATGACTGGATTCCATATAGCCAACTCTGCAGTTCGACTCCTGAACTTGGTGGCTTGTGAAACATACCAGTACTGTGTGTGTGTGTGTGTGTGTGTGTGTGTGTGTGTATGGTGTATGCCTCAAATCCTAAGAGGATAACAAAGGAGAAGGAATTGCAGTGTAGCAATCCAGGGGAGATGATTTCTCACTTCTCTCTCTCTCTCTCTCTCTCTCTCTCTCTCTCTCTCTCTTTCTCCAGCAAGTGTGCATACCTTACAGCAAAAGATGAAAAATTAAAGCAAAAAATGCACATTATTTTCAAGTGCAAGTGAACTAGGATAGACCATATTCTACATTATAAAAAAATTTCTGGTACATTTGGAAAGACTAGCGTTATCCAGTAATAATACATGGATCTCATGACCACAATACAATACAAGAATAGAAATAACTCATCAAAATTTTAGATACCGAGACAGCTCCATGGCTCCTGCGATCTAGCCATTTTGGGAGAAAGGAAGATGTCCCACTGATAACTGGGCCTCTAGCATACAAAACTCGCATGGTAGGAAGACCCCTTTCAAGTCTGTCTCTGTATCAGTCTTCGTCTCTCTCTACCTCTGTCTCTGTCCTCTCTCTCTCTCTCTCGCTGTCTTTTTTTAAATTTTTGCTTTTTAGAATTTTTTCGCTATAGGGCGCATGCGCTCACCAGACAGACAGAGAGAGACATAGAGACAGAAAGCGAGAAATCACCCCCCAGAGGGGATGGCCACGCCGCAATCCCTTCTCCTCCATTTCTCTCTCGGGATCTTGGGCACGCACGCACACACACGTGCCCGGCGTGAGTTTTAAGCCACCAGGTCTGGGACGCGAACCGTGGTTGACTACGTGGGAGTCCAGCGACATAGCCATTACGCTAACTGCTGGTTCCCAACTTTTTAGAATTTTTTAAGGTGAGGCATTTCACAGGGCCCTTTGGCCCCTCCTAGGCCTTTATCTTGTTAATAATCCCCTCTTCTCCTCCCAGAACAGCCCTTCTTCAAGAAACAGACAGCTCAGGAACCAGCAGTTAGCGGTTTTCTAATTTTTGAGTTTTATTGAAATTTTTTGAATATTTTTTTTTTAGATTTATTTAGAAGTTTTTCTCTTCTTTTTCTCTGTTTCTTGTCTGTTTTTTTGCTGTTGTTGGTATTGTTTCCCTCTCTCTGCTTCCTTTTCTGCACACTCCTTGACCTTCATATTGAACTTCCAAGTTTGGGAAGAAACCGACCATCCACCAGATGACTAGAAATCGCTGCAGGACCACAAGAAATATGGGGAAGCAGGAAAATACCTCTCCCACAAGGGAAACGGATAGCTCCTATTCATCCACACACAGTTCAATGGAAATCATGGAAATGTCTGATAAAGAATTCAGAACATTCATAATGACAAAGCTTACAGAGATGGAAGAGAAGAGAGACAAGGAACTGCTGAAGAGGAAGGAGAAAGGAGTTGAAGAGTTCCAGGAGGTGAGGAAATTCATGCAAGATCTAAAAGAGGAATTTCACACTTTACAAAAGAATCAGATGGAACTGTTAGAGATGAAGGCTATAATACAAGAAGTCAAAATCTCCCTTGAAAGTATTAAAAGCAGACTAGATCATACAGAAAATAGAATCTCTAATGTAGAAGAGAAAATGGCTGGCCTAGAAAAATCCACCATGAAGACTGAGAAAATGGCACAAAAATTTGAGAATAATATGCGAGAAGTACTAGATACAATTAAATGTCCAAACATCCAGATAATAGGCATCCCAGAGGGTGAAGAGACCCATAAGGGCATTGATAATCTATTCCATGAAATCCTGCAAGAAAACTTTCCAAACCTGGAGAGGCACTCAAAGATTCAGTCCCAAGAAATACAGAGGACCCCAAATAGAATCAACCCAAGAAGATCTTCTCCAAGACACATTATAGCCAGATTGACCAAAACCACAGACAAAGACAAGATACTAAGACTGGCAAGAGAAAAAAGGCAAGTTACCTACAAAGGGTATCCCATCAGACTAACGGCAGACCTCTCATCGGAAACAATGCGAGTGAGGAGAGAATGGGAAAATATATTCAAAGTATTAAGGGAAAAGCAATTTCAACCAATAATTCTGTACCCAGCGAGGTTATCGTTCATTTGGGAAGAAAAGACATGAACTTTCCCAGATAAACAAAACCTGAAAGAATTTACAAGCACCAGACCAGATCTCCAAGAAGTTCTTAAGGGAGTGCTATGTCAGTAAAATTAAATGCAGACACACAGAAATAAGAGTTCAAAAACTAAGAAAATTGGCAATTTAATTGTAGGGACAAAGTCTGGAGTTGAGTATTATATCCCAGAGTTCAATCTGGAAGATCGTACCTCAACAGAAACAGAAGAAAGATTAAGTACATGTGTCTGAACTGATGAAACAGCATTCTGTGACTTGACTAAGATATTGCTGCTTTTCTTCTAAGCTTTGTTGTCCGGTTTTAAGGATTCTTATCCTGTCTTGAGCTGTCAATAGATTCATGTACCTACTATTTGAACAAAATACCAACCTGTTTCTAGGCTTCAAATTTTAAGGAAATAACCTTACCAGTTCAAAACTGCCTTTCTTGAAACCACCAGCTGAACTTGCTATTGAAAGTACTTAGATTACTTATGATATGGTGTGGTCAACAAAATGTTGGGGGAAAAGGAATTGAAGACAACTGTAGACAGCAGAAATAGTGTAACAAGAGAGTGGAATAGGGCAGAGTGTCAGACATGGGGTAAAAAACATATATATATGAAAGTAGTAATGGAATTTTATGGATGATAACATGCATGATTAAGCCACTATGCAGTTTACTCTAGAGGGGAAACCACATTTAGTATGTTGTGATGATGCTCAGGGAATGAATGTAAATTTAAAAAAAAATTCAGAGAAAAAAATACTAAAACTGTTACCAAAATTTAAAGAAAAATCTGTGTATTTGATGACCACAGTAAGCTATATAGCCCCAGCTAGGTACTATTTTATAGTATGTTCATTCTACTCACTGAGGTTTATGCCTAAAGTCAGACATGGGTTCTTGTGTATGTATATATCAGCTGTGCTTGCTATGACAAATATTTAGACAAATTAAATTCATTAGCAAATCAATTAAATGGGGGGAGATAGGCATAGAAAGCAATCATGGATACCAGAGACAATGGGAGGAGGGTTGGACAGGGCAGAGGGTTAGGGATAGGGAATCAAGGATGGCAAAAAAAAAATAAGCGCAAAATATACAAGACATAAGAAATGAAAAATTGTTGTTGATAACACGTATGTTGATGTGCTTGATTGAGCCAACAGACAGTGTATTTTGGATAAAAAATTCATTTTGTATACTGTAATGACGTATAGCATATTAATGTTAAAAAAAGAAAAATAAATTAATAAATAAATAAATAGAAAAAAATTTTAGATAACGAGTAATATACTTCTAAATAAACAATTATAAAAAGAACTGAAAAATTAGGGATCAGCAGGTGGTACGGTGGTTGAGGCACTGATCTCCCACATGGTCAACCATGGTTCAAGTCCTGGACCTGGTGGTTTCCTTTCTCACTTTCACTCTCTCTCTCTCTCTGTCTCTCTCTCTCTGGTCACATTAACAAATAATAATAATGATAAATAAAATTAAATAATTCTTTTTTAAGAAAGAACTCAAAAATTAAATTAGAAACTCATTTGGACTGATTGCAAATAAAAACAACATATTCAAATTTGTGGGAAGCTGCTAAAGCAATATTGAGGGGCAATTTATAGCACTAAAATGCCTATATGAGAAATGAGGGGGGACCAGCATTGGCGTAATGGCTATGTCGTTGGATTCTCATGTAGTCGGCTACGGTTTAAGTCCCACACCCAGTGGCTTAAACTCATGCTGGGCACGTGTGCATGTGTGCCCAAGATCCCAAGAGGAGAATAGAGGAGAAGGGACTGTGGTATGGCCATCCTCCCTGGGGAGTGATTTCCCCCAAAGTGGGAACAGCTTGAAGACAAAAAGACTTCTTACAACGGGGAATAGGTGAACAGGAAGCCCCAGCAGCTCTCATTAATTCCATGGTCCCCTCAGGAGTGGGCAGATCCTGCAGCCTTCACTGGCCCTGAGCCCAGATAAGAGAGTGTCTAGAGATTCTATAGCATTGCCTAGCCTAGGAGAGAGAACCCAGTAAACGTTTCCCCTGACCCCACAAGCTACTGCTACCAGTAAACGTTTCCCCTGACCCCACAAGCTACTGCTACATGGCGCAATGTTGAGACCCTACCCACTCAGGTTTGCTGAGTCAGAACCTAGCCAATGCCCAGGCACACGATGCTTGCTGGCAGTTGCTTCATGCATTTGGGCCTGCTGGATCAGGCACCTAGGCAGTACACAATTGTGTCACTTTCCAGAAGTAATGCTACCCAATTAGCTGACAGGACAGCAACCCTGTGACAATCTATTTGCCAGTTCTAGGACTAGTTTCCCTCCCACCCACCACTCCCCACAACAGCTTTACTGAAACAGCCTGGCAGCCCACTTTCAAACTTGAACCATGACTCTAGTTGCAGAAATGACTCTGCCCCCTGCAAACCCACCCTGCCTTTAGATGAGTCAGGTCCCAAATGGCATAGAAGCCTCACAATTCCCTGAAACCTGACCACTTAAGCATCCATAGGCATGACCAACATTGAATTCAACTGAAAAAAACTGCAAAAAACTACACTATTGTGCTCATTTGGAAGCAAGGCCAACATACCCCATCCAACCAACACCCTAGGACCAATCTCTGGGAAAATGCCTCTCATCATGGTGCTACACTATACAATTAATAAAGGCAATAGTACCACTAGATGCACAAGTATCAACCTAAGGAAACAAGAAACAGCAAGGTAACATGACACCTACAAAGGAGCACAAGAATTCCTCAATAACAGATCACAAAGAAGTGGAAATCCTTGAAATACCTAACAAAGCAGTTCAAAGTAATGTTTCAAAGAAAACTCAGCAAAATACAACAGGATACAGATAGATAATTTAACAAAATAAGGAAAACAATCCATGATCTGAATGAAACAAATGAACATCATAAAAAAAACCCAACAGAATGGGCCTGTACGTGATGTGGTGGTTAAGGACACTGCAGTTCAAGTCCTGCACCTGGCAGCTTGCTTTCTCACTTTCCTCTCTCTCTCTCACTCTGATCAATTTAAAATAAATAAATAAATATAAAGTTTAAAAAATAATTCTTAAAAAAATCAACAGAGATCTTGTAGATAAATGATTCCATCAATGATATACAAAAACACACTTGGAAATTTTAATAACAGATGAAAACAAGTTGAAGAAAGAATTTCTGAACTTTACGACAGCCATTTGAAATAACACAATCAACTCATGGATCCCAAAATAAACTGAACATAAAAATGTCCTCATTGGAGCATATCATAGTAGAACTGTCAAAAGTCAAAGACAAAAAGACAAAAAGATAATCTTACAAACAGAAAGAGAAAAACATCAATCACATTTAAGGGACTCCTTTTCATTATTATTATTATTTGATTATTTATTTACTATTACATTTTAGATTTTTGCCATAGGGCATATGTGCTCCCTGTACACACATACAGAGAGAGCGAGAGATCACACCCCAGGAAGGATGGCCATGCTGCATGGCCCTTTTCCTCCATTATTCTCTCAGATTTTGGGCTCTGACACATACGCTCCAGCATGTTTTTTTTTTTCAGATATTTTTATTTGGCATTAGAATGTGTGCACTCTCCAGAGACAGAGAGAGAGATCAAGGGAAAGCAAGAAATCACCCTTGAGGGGGAACGGCCATTCTGCAATCCCTTCTCCTCCACTCTCCTCTCAGGATTTTGGGCACATACAGGCTGTCTTTCAGGCTGTCCAGCCCAGGACTCGAACCACAATTGGTCATATGGGATCCAGTGCCTTAACCACCACACCACCTGCTGGTCCTGTGCTGGCAGGTTTTCAAATCTCCAGGTCTGGGACTGGAACCACAGAGTTAGTCATGTGAGATCCATCTTTAACCTCCATGCCATCTGCTGGCCCTTTTGTATTCTTTTGAATTAAACAAATAGTGGACTTCTCAGCAGAAACTGCAGGCCACATGAGAATGGGATAATATATTCAAGTCTCAAAAGCAAAAAAAAAACTCCCAGCAAGAATATTACACTCAGCAAAGCTGTCATTCAGAATTGAAGGAGAAATAAAGACTTTCCTAGACAGGCGAAAACCAAAAGAATTTACCACCTCTAGACTGTATTTACAAGAAATGTTTAACGGAATTCTATATTTGGAAGCAAAAGGATAACGGCCAGCATGAAAACAAATAAAAATGTAACATCCACTGGTAGAACAGATATACAAATAAAAAAGAGAAAAGAATAAAGTTTTGTCACTACTGGAACCACCGAACCACAAAGATAAACAAAAAGAGAAGAAGAAAGAAATAGGACACACAACACAATCAGAACATAGTTAACAAAATGACAAATCCTCATCTTTCCATAACTGTGACTATAAATGCATTCAGCTCCCCAATTAAAAGCTATAATCTGGGCCAGCTGATGGCATGGTGGTTAAGATGACAGGACTCACTCCCCCATGGCCGACTTCACAGTTTGGGTCCCGAACCCAACAGCTTGAGAAACGCACCAGCCACAGGTGTGTGTGTGCCCAAAATACCAAGAAGACCGAAGAAGAAAGTATCGTGGCATAACCATCCCCCATGGGGGGGATGATTTCTCACTTTCTTTTTCCCCTTGTCTCTCTGTCTCTCTCAAGTGAGTGCATGCACCCTGTAGCAAAAAAAGCTTAAGAAAAAGATATAAACTGACTAAATATAAACAAAACCCACTGCATTCTGCCTCCAAAATCTTGCCTTACTGGTAAGGACTTACAGAGTGAGAGTGAAGGGATTGAAAAAGATACTCTACAAGCCAGCCCTGTTGAGCTGAATCCCGCTTAGCTGACTGCAATTCAAATCCCGGCCCTGGCAGCTTGAAAAACATGGGACTTAATGAGCACAATAAGCCAGGCTACAAAAGATAGACTTTGTATGTCCAGGCCAATATGTACCGAATGCCTGCGCTCTATAGCAGAAACTGAACGATTGGAATGTGTACCAGCAGGGAAGGAAACTGTAGATACTAGAGACAGTAAGGGAGGGGGTAGTAGGGAATGGGTAACAGGGAAGGAGGGAGGGGAACAGGGAGAAAAACAAACAATATCTTTAACTGACACAAAAATGTAAATTATGTGCAGAGGATAAATAATAATAATGATAAATAAAATTAAATAAATAAGTCTAAAAAAAAAAAGAAAAAAAAAAAACCATGGGTATGTATGCAGGCCCAAAATCTTGAATAGAAAGGAGAAATAAACAAAAAAAGGTTGCAGTGCGACCAGACCCCATTGGGGGATATGCTCATTTTCTCTCTCACACAAGTACACATGCCCTCTGGCAATGAAAAAAAGGAAGAAATAAAATAAGAAAATATTCTGTGCAATCCAAAAACAAAAGTGAGCAGAAGTAGTTATATTCATATTGGAGAAAATAGAATTTGGCAGGAAAACTGTAAAGGAGACAAATAAGGTTACCATGTAATGATAAAGGGATCCAGAAGATATAACAGGAGTCAAAGTGGCATAGCAGTAAATGTGATGCTGTGCAAGGCACACCCACAGGGAGGTTGCCAATTTGTGTCCAGGGGCCTCCCAGAGTACACCAGGCACGCATGAGCCAATGATCCAGGTTAACGGTTGGGGATGGATTGCACCATTGGTACTTTGTTAGGGATACTGTCTTTCTCTCTCTGTATGTAGTAATAATGAATAAACTGGGACCAGCAGATAGTGTAATGCTTACGTACTCGATCTCATTTCGAGCCTGGACCTGGCGGCCTAAAACTCATGCCAGGAGTCCAGGAGTGTGTGCATGTGTGTCCAAAGTCCTGAGAGGAGAATGGAGGAGAAGGGATTGTGGTGTGGCCATCCCCCTGGGGATGATTTCTCACGTTCTGTCTCTCTGTTTCTCCAGGGAATGCATGCACCCTATAGCAAAAACCTTTCTTACATAATAATCAATAGTGAAAGACTGAATACTTTTCCTAAAATCAGACAGTATTGACACCCTCTGTATTTCATTACAACTGGACTTTCTCTCCAATAGTACAGGCAAGAGAAAGAGGTGCAAAGAAAGGCTAATTGGCACTCCAGCCTCCTCTCCCCAACCCATCAGGGTCCAAAGGGGAGCTAAGCCTGCATCTATACCCAGTGTCAAGGAGGTAGAATGTAGCAGTGTGAAATGGGGTTAATTAGGCATTCCAATTACCCCCTCCCCAACTGGTATCAAAAGATCCCAGAAGGAATACTTTGATAAGCCTCCATATCCACCCAATATCAATGAGGCGGAACAAGACCTGTGTGGCAGGCCTAGTTGGCTCTCTAATTCCTGCCTTTCAGTCCAGTGGGGAGCTGAGTTCCAATGCAGGAATGAGGAAGTACTCTGCTTTTTTCAGGAATGTGTGAAGGGGGTCAAGAGGGGGATCTGATCTTGTAGCAACACTTCAGTCTGTACCTTTGTCATTACATGATGTTATTTCCTTGGGCATGTGTGTCTGTGTGTCTATTCCCTTATAAAGAAAGCAGCCATGTTGAATTGAGGGTCCTCTACTCCAGAATGACTTCTTTACTCATTACATGTGCCACAATTCTGTTTCTGAATAAAGTCACAGTCACAGGTATTGGGGGTTAGAAATCCAAGGTATCTTGGGACCAGCAGGTAGTGCAGTGTTTAAGGGCACTGGACTCTCACATGGCCATCTGTGGTTTGAGTCCCAGACCTGATGGCTTGCTTTCTCACTTTCACTTTCTCTCTCTCTATCTCTCTCTCTCTCTCTCTCTCTCTCTCTCTCCCTCCCTGGTCAAATTAAAAATAAATAAATGAAGTTAAATAAAATAATTATTATTTTTTTTAATTCAAAGTATCTTTCTGTGGAACACAATTCAACCCATAGCAATTATATTCAGTGATTGGGACCAAAATTATAATATCATCTGATATGGTGCTCAATGTAGATAGAACAAATAATTATAGCATTTATATTTTCAATGTGGGGAGGCTAAAAGGGACCTAAATGGATGTACAGTTTTAATAATCACTTGAGTAGGAAAATATCAAAACCAGTAGACTCTGTGGATATATATTTATGCTGTAACACTTAAATAAGCTACTAAAAAAATACAGAAAGATATATTAGAAAACAAAATATCAAAATAGAATTTTTTTTTTCTTTTAGTTTTTTGCTTTAGGCCATATGCTCTTGCCAGAGAGAGTCATATATAGAGAGAGAAAAAAAAGTGAGAAGTCACCCTCCCAGGGGGGAAGGCCACACTGCAATCCCTCGTCCTCCATTCTCCTCTTGGAATTTTGGGCATGCACACACATGTAACCAGAGTGATTTTCAAGTTGCAAGAGATGAATGGGGCCAAATGACTGTGCACGGGTACAGCAGGGGTCTGGGACTCAAACCACAAAGTTGACAATGTGAGATCCAGCTGCTCTAATCACAATGTCACTGGCTAGCCTAAAGATATGATCTTTAAAAAATGTTCAAGTAAAGGGGACCAGCAGGTGGCATGGTGGCTAAGGCACTAAGGCACTGGACACTCCAATGGTTCAAGTACCAGACCTGGTGTCTTGCTTTTTCACTTTCCCTCTCTCTCGCTCTCTCTCTCTCTCTCTCTCTCTCTCTCTCTCTCGTGTGTGTGTGTGTGTGTGTGTGTGTGTGTGTGTGTGTATCTGGTCAAATTAAAATGAATAAATAAATAAAATTAAATAAAAAGAATTCTTAAAAAAAAAAGAGTTCAAGTAAGGGCCAGCAAGTGACATGATGGTTAAAGCACTGGACTCCCAAATGGCCAACCATGGTTTGCGTCCCAGCTTTGGCAGTTGCTTTCTCACTTTCCTCTCTCTCTCTCTCTCTCCACTCTCTCTCTGTCTCTGTTTCTAGTGAGTGCACATGCCCTGTAGCAAATTTTTTGAGAGTTTTTTGCTCTAAGGCACATGAGCTTGCCAGAGAGACAGAGAGACAGAAAGACAGAAAGTGAAAAATTACCCCCCGGGGAGATGGCCACACCACAATCCCTTCTCCTCCATTCTCCTCTCTGAACTTTGGGCACAAATGCCTGGCATGAGTTTAAAGCCACCAGGTCCGGAACTCGAACCACGGTCATCTACATGGGAGCCCAGCAAAGTAATCATGCCATCTGATGGTTCTGCCCTATGGCAAATTTTTAAAAATCATTTTATTTAACTTTATTATTTATTTAAATTTGACCAGAGATGGACTGAGACAGAGAGAGAGCAGGAAAGTGAGAAAGCAAGCTGCCAGATCTGGGACTTGAACTGCAGTTGACCCTTAACCACCACGCCACCTGCTGGCCCCCTGTCCTATGGCAAATTTTTTAAAATAATAATAATAATGATAAATAAAATTAAGTAATAATTATTATTATTTAAAAAAATAAAAATAAGTTTAAAAAAATAAAAATGTTCAAGTAACCTCCAAGATGGTAACTAGAGAATCGAGTAAAGGAACAAGGGACCAGCAGATGGCATAGTGGTTATGTTGCGGGACTTCAATATGGCTGATTAGGGTTTGAATCTTAGACCCAATAGCTTGAAAAGCAGTCCAGGCACGTGTGTGTGTGTGTGTGTGTGTGTGTGTGCGCGTGCCCCAGATTCCAAGAGGAGAATAGAGGAAAAGGGATTGCATCCCCCTAGGGGATGATTTCTCACTTTCCCTTTCACTGTTTCTGTCTCCCACACACACACTCCTACCCCCCCCCCCCCCCAGCATGCACCCTAAGGCAAAACCCTCTTTTAAAAAAAAAAGTAAAGAAAAGGAACAAACCTTTAGAAAACAAATATTAACACGGTAAGCTTAAGCACAGCATAGCAACAATTACTTTAAATGTAAATGATGTGACTACACTAACTAAAAGAGAGATTGACAGAGTGAATAAGGTAAATCACCCAACTAAATAATGCTGCCTACTCAGACTCATTTCAATGACCAAAGTAGGTTGAAAGCAAAAGAATCGAGGAAAAAAAAACATGGTGTAAAAATTAATTTTTAAAAAAGCAATGGGTATTTTTATATCTGATAAAGTAGACTTTTGAGCAAAGAAATTGCTGTGGACAAATGGGACATAATTCTCAGAATACTTAGCTGAAGGTAAAGTGGAGAGGGAAATGGAAAATACTAAACACTTACGTTACAAACAAGGAAGATCTTAAATCAAGAATCTAAGTTCCTACTTCCAGAAACTAGAAATATTAGGTTGTCAAGAAAATCCTGGTGTATTTTTCTGTTTTTCTATGCAAAAATGCAGCATGACTTTCCCTACAACCCAGTAGATGATGAGTAAAATAAACCCAAAGGATACAGAAGGAGGAGAGTAATAAAGACAAAAGCAAGGGAACCAGCAGTTAGCGTAATGGCTACGTCGCTGGACTCCCATGTAGTCGACCGCGGTTCGCGTCCCGGACCCGGTGGCTTAAAACTCACACCGGGCGTGTGTGCGTGCGTGCCCAAGATCCCAAGAGGAGAATGGAGGAGAAGGGATTGCAGCGTGACCATCCCCTGTGGGGGGTGATTTCTCGCTTTCTGTCTCTATGTTTCTCTCTGTCTGTCTGGCAAGCGCACACGCCCCTATAGCGGGAAAAAAGAAAAAAAAAACAAAAAACAAACAAACAAAAAAAAACCTCTCCAAAGACAAAAGCAGACATCAATCAATGCACCTGGAAAAATAGAGAAAAATAATGAATGAAATGATGTTTCTTTAAAAAAAATTCAAGAAAATTGATAAGTCTGTACCCAGACTTACAAAAATAGAGTGAAGACAGATCACCAGTGTCAGGAATGAAATGGAGGATGACAGATCCTGCAGCTGTTACAAGAGCAGTAAGGGAATACTACGAACAACTTTACACTCATTAATTCAACAGCTTGGAGAAAATGCACCAACTCCTTTGAAACCACAAACTACCAAAACTCAACCAAGATGACGTAGTCGGTATGGTATTGATGCTGGGACAGGCACATATGTCATGAGAACAGACTAGAGAAGAATTGGTGCTCTTTCTCCTAATGAGTGAAATAGTAAAAATTTCAGAGTTTATAGCCACAGTCTGTCCCAAGTACTCACCTCTGCTGTGTCAGCACAAAAGCAGCCATAGAACTTGAATGAGCATATATGTGTTCCAACAGAACTTTATTTATGAACAGTGAAGTCTGAATTTTATGTTTCATGTGTCATGAAATATTTTTTCAACCCTTTAAAAATGTAAAATCCATTCTTAGCTTGAGAATACTATTTTAAAAAGCATGTAGGGCCAGCAGGTGGTGTGGTGTTTAAGGTGCTGGACCCTACATGGCCAGTTCCATGGTTTGAATCCTGGACCTGGCAGCCTGATAAAACATACTGGGTGTGTATGCATGCCTGCCCAAAATCCTGAGAGGAGAATGGAGGAGAAGGGATTGTGGTGTGGCCATTCTCCCAGGGGGTGATTTCTCACTTTCTCTCTCTCTGTATCTCTATCTCTCACTGTATCTTTCCAGTGAGTGCATGGGCTCTACAGCAAAAATCTTGAAAAAAAGAAAGCACATAAATTTGTTGGAGATGGGATTAGCAAATGTTATGGTGGTTAAGATGCTGGACTCCTTCATGGTTGAAAGCAGTTCAAGTCTCAGATTTGTCAGCTTGCTTTCGCTCTCACTTGGTCTCTCTGTCTCTCTGTAGTCAAACTGAAGAATAATATCAATAAATAAAATTAAATTAATTATTATTCTAAAAAACATTTATTAATTTTATTTATTTATTATTATTATTATTATTATTATTACTCTAAGTTTGCTATAGGGCACATCTGCTCACCAGAAAGAGACAGAGAGAGAGAGAGGGAAAGAAAGTGAGAGAGCAAGCCACCAGGTCTGGGACTTGAACCACAGTCACGCATGTGGGAGTCCAGTGCCTTAACCACCACATCACCTGCTGGCCCCCAAATTAATAATTCTTTATTTTTTGAGAGAGAGAGGTTTTTGCTATAGGGTGCGTGCGCTCACCAGACAGACAGAGAGAGACAGAGAGACAGAAAGCGAGAAATCACCCCCCAGGGGGGATGGCCACGCCGCAATCCCTTCTCCTCCATTCTCCTCTTGGGATCTTGGGCATGCACGCACACGCACCCGGCGTGAGTTTAAGCCACCAGGTCCAGGACTTGAACCGCGGTCGACTACATGGGAGTCCAGTGACATAGCCATTACGCTAACTGCTGGTCCCCAAATTAATCATTCTTAAAAAAAATATTTAAGAAAAATTTTGGAGGCAAGTAGGATGATTCACATTCCTACAGAAGATTGGACTGATTGCAGGTAAGATATCCAAAATACCAAGTAATGGTGAAGGGTGGGAGACAAGAGAAAAAAACACTCATAGAATGGCCACTGGGAGTGACTGGGAGGAAATGCCCTCTCCCTGATCTGTGGGTCAACAAGATTGAGCATGGGAAGAGGTGGAAGGGTGGCAGGTCATTTTGGGAAGGCTATTTATGTGGTGTTAAAGAATCCCCTTACCTCAATCCCAGGATCTTGGCCTCTCCAGTATCTTGGCCCCTACCATCAGGAGGTGTTAAAGTACTGATTTTTGATGTCTAAGCCACACAGAGCTACTATTGGCTGGAGCAGTGTCTAGGCAATCAAACAAAACTTAAGGGTATGGCTCTTTTTTGCCTGGGAAGGGCATAGACAGGGAGGGAAGAGCCCTGGGGCCACTGGGAGGCTTTGACATGGCTGAGATTACTGACAAACTATAGGAGGTTGGCATCCACTAGTGCAGAATAACCAGCTACAAGTGCTCAAAAAAGAAAGAGGATAACTCTCTGGAAGTGCAAATGCAGACAGTGGCCAGTCAGATGACCCTACCCACACTCCTTCTCTTCTCCCCTATTGAAACCCTCCAAGAGGGTCTCATTTTCTTGCCTGGCACAAACCCCCCACCTCAGCCTGCTCCCCTTGTGGAATCCCCTTTCTTGCCTGACCTCCTTCCCCTAAACTAATGGTCTTTGTGGTCTTTCCAGGTACATGAGACAGCCATGAGGACAGAAATGTCCCTTTGCCTACATGCAGAGAAAAGTTCCTCTGAAACATCTATCACTTCTTCAGGAAAGCAAAGAGAGAAGTAAAGCAGAAATTAGCTCACAATGAATCACGGATGCAATGGTAAAACGTAAAATTATAAAACATTTAGAAAAAAGCATAAGCAAGGTATAGGGCTCAATCAAGAGTTTTTAGACTTTATATCCAATGCACAATCCAGGAAATAAAAATCTGAGAAACTGGAGCTCATCAGAATTAAAAACTACGGTCCTGCTTTGGTGGTCCAGATACTAGTATAGTGATCTGCAGTGCTAGAAGCCTCTGGCCAACTGTGGGTTCAGATTCCAAGTTGACCTGAAACATGCCAAGTATATATGTGCCCAAGATCCTGACTGGCTGGAGGGCTGAGGTAAGGGGATCACAGCATGACCAGACTCTATCAAAACCCTTTCTTCTCTCTCTCTTTCTCTGTCTCTACTGCATTCTCATGATAGAAAAATATTAAAAACTTAAAAAAAAAAAAAACCTGAAAGTTCTGCTCTGGGAAAGACCCTCTAAAGAGGATGAAAAAAAAAACAAGTTACAGACTAATGTTTGCTAATTGTGTATCTGACAGAGAACTACTATCTAGATTATTATTTAAAGAATTCTGGGGACCTGCAGATGGAGCAAAGGTTATGTTGCTGGACTCCCATGTGGTTAGCCATAGTTCGAGTTCCAGACCCGGTGACTTAAAGCTCACACTGGGCACATGTACATGCATGCTCAAGATCCTGAGAGGAGAAGGGATTGTGGTGTGACCATTCCCCCTGAGGGGTGATTTCTTGCTTTCTGTCTCTCTGTCTTTCCAGCGAGTGCATGCACCCTACAGCAAACGTCTCTCTTAAAGAAAGAAAGAAAGATCTCTGAAGGCCAGCATGTAGCATGGAGGTTAAAGTGACTGGATTCCACATGGCCAACTGCACTGTTCAAGTTCCCGATCCAGCAGCTTAAAGAAAACACTCTGGGTGTGTACATGTGCACGCCTGAAATCCCAAGAGGAGAATGCAGGAGAAGGAATTGCAATGTGGCCATCCCTCAGGGGGTGATTCCTTACTTTCCCCTTTTCTGT
>JAKSZU010000009.1:9034061-9289061 GCA_026018925.1 Tupaia tana | reverse complement strand
CAGTGGCTATGTCGTTGGACTCCCATGTAGTCGACTGCGGTTCGCGTCCCGGACCTGGTGACTTAAACTCATGCCGGGCACATGTGCGTGCGTGCCCAAGGTCCTGAGAGGAGAATGGAGGAGAAGGGATTGCGTCGTGGCCATCTCCCCAGAGGGTGATTTCTCACTTTCTGTCTCTGTCTCTCTCTGCCTTTCTGGCTAGCGCATAAGCCCCTATAGTGAAACCACCCCCCCCCAAAAAAAAAGTTCTGGAGGCTAAAATTTGAAGATCAAGGTGATGACATTTGAGGTCTCTCTCTTTGGATTATAAATTAGACATTTTCCCCTTTGTTTTCACGTGGTCTTCCCTTTGTACATGTCTGTTCTCTCATCTTCTCTTCTTATAAGAAGTCACAGACCCTCACAGGATGCAGCGATAGCACAGTGCTCTGCTAGAAGTCACATAGAAGACTGGGATTCAGTTCCCTGGGCAGTCTGTACATGTTGGGCATGCATGTATATGCCTGTGATTCCGGCCAGCTGGGGCTGGTGATGTATCATGGTGTGAGACTCTACTTGCATCTCTCTTTCTTCCTCAATAACTAAATACATAAACTTAACAAAAGTATACCAGTTATATTGAATTAAGGACCACCCCCAATGAGCTCATTTAACCTTACTTGTCTCTCTGAAGGCCCGAAGTCCAAATAGAGTCACATTCTCAGGTGTGTGTGTGTGTGTAAAGGGGGGGAGGGATAAGAGTTTAAAATATGAATTTGGAGGAAGCACAACTCACCTCATAACAATCTTTATTTTTGGAATTTTTATAGACCCATTTTTTATCTTTTATAGAGCAATGGCCATAACCTGTAAATTACAGATTTTTGTATTCATGTATTTGGTGAGTTTGTTTTCCCCATCTATTTTCACAGCCTGAGGCAACTGTGAAATCTAACAATGCCATTTGACAAATACCCATGGGGAAAAGGCTATTTACACTGAGGCAGCTCCGAATCAGGTCATGTAAAGACAAAGTCAGAGTTTCTGGGGAATATCCAGTCAAGTGAAGTAATGACAATTCTCAGGGAATGGTGCTTTTCGGGAACTCCAAACCCATCCTTACCCCCTGAAGGGTATTCTAGGCTGCTGGTTTTCACAGTGATTGCTAGACTATTAGTTTTCAAGGCTTCCACAGAGCTGGAGAGAGGAAAATATGGAAGGGCAAGTTAAAACAGCACAAATCTCACTGTTCTTAGTGAGATTCAGCTCTTTTCCAAAAACGCTTATCAGATCATTGTAAGTTTTTGGTTAAATGCCAGAGTTCTTGTAAAAAGTTGTTTTTAACTTTCCCCCATTCCTCTTACGGAGGAGCTCATTTTTGGAAGTCCTTCCTCCATCATTCCCACTGATGTCACTCTGAGAGACTTCAGTTTAAATCTAACCAAATATGGGTAGGATTTGTCTTCTTTAAAGTACAAATCACAGATAAAATGACATTACAATTTTAAATAGAGAAATATGGCAGGATCTTGGGCTGGAAGACTCGATATTGGTAAGAAGTCCTTTTCCTCCAATTTGATTTATGATACTATGCTATTCTCCTCAAAATACCCGCATAATGTTTTATTTTTGTTGGTATTGACAAGCTGATTTAAAATTTACAAGGCCGCGTAAAGAAATTTTGCTACACATAAAAAAATTCTGAGTTATGGTATTCAAGACATGTTGTTGGCAACCATAAAGACATATGGATCAAAGGAACAGAATAGAGATGCTATAAGGCTATTTGCACACAGAAGATAGATGCCCACATACAAATTTAAAAAAAGGACCTGAACATATACCTCATATCATATACAGTAATGAGCTCCAATCAAATATAACATAGAAGGAAATCTGTGCAACTTTGGAATTGACAAAGACTTTTTACATATAACACCAAAACCATGACCCATAAAAGAAAAAACATAATACATTGTGATTTGTAACACTATAAACCTTTGATTTCTCAGAAAAAATTGTTAAGAAAATAAAAGAGAACTCATAGACTTAAAGACGATATTTCCAAATCGTATTTCTGATTCAAACTTGAAACTGGAATAAACTATTTTAAAAACTGAATATTAAGAAAATAAAGTATTTATGCCAAGTGTGTGAATATATGAGCAAGTATTTCAACAAATAAGATACACAGATGGCAAATGAGCATATGAAAAGACATTAAAAAACAGAAGTCAATAGGGAGATGCAAATTAAAACTAAAATGAGATATTTCTGTATACATGCTAAGAACACAAATCAACATGGACCAGCAGGCGGAGTGGAGGTTAAGGCAGTTGGATCCCATGTGCCTGATTGTGCAGGTTGTGTCTTGGACCCAGCAGCTTGAAAAGTACGCTCAATGCATGGATGTGTGCATCTAAAATCCCAAGAGGACAATCAATTACAAGTGGTCATCCCTCCTGAGGATCCTTTCACACTTTCCCTTTCTCCCTCTCTGTCTCTGTCTCCAGTGAACACATGCGCCCTATTGAAAGAAAGCAAAATGTTAAAGAGAATGCGGAGCCACAGGAACTTTTATTCTGCTCAGGTGGGGAGATGGGTGCAAAAATTTTATAGCCACTTGTAAAATGTTTTACAGTTTCTCATAATGTTAAACGTGTTTGCCAAATGATGCAGCAACATGGCACTTAGGTCTAACTAGTGAACTGAACAGTTATTGGGAAGATTAATTTTACATGTTATGCCAAGTTTATTTTGCTAAGGGATGCCCAGATAGTTGATAAAATATTATTTCTGTGTGTGTCTGTGAAGATGTTTCCTGGAAGAGGTTAGCATTTGAATCTGTGGGCTGAGTAAAGATCACCTCTCCAGTGTGGACAGGCATCATTTAATCCAGCCAGAGCCACAGGAAAAAGCCAGAGGAAGGACAAAGTCGCTCTGTGTTTTCCTCCTTTTGGATAGCAGCTCTCCTAGTTTTTGGCCCTGTGTACAGGGACTGACAGCATTAGTAGCCCTAGTTCTCAGGCCTTCTGGTTTTCTTTGTTCATTCGTTTGTTTTTCAGAACTACGCAACTGGCTTACCTGGGTCTCTAGTGTACAGACCATAGACCAAGGCATTTCTCAGTCTCCATAATCATGTGTCAGTCCCTCATAATAAATCTCTCTGTCTACCTCTCTATATATCTTATTAATTTCATTTTTAAAAATTGCCAGAGGGCACATGCATTCACCAAGAGAGAGAGAAAGCAATCCCCCTCCCCACACATGCATACACACATACTCATTCTCCTCTTGGGATTTTGGGCACACACACACATGAACCTAGTGTGTTTTTATTTAACATGTCAAGTTTGGGACTTTATCCATGCATTTGGCCTTGTGGTATTTACCACTGAAGCAGGCCAGCTTGAGATTTAGCAGGACGACAGCCATATTGAAATTAAGAAAGTCCTCTGAAAAGAATAATCTGTCCAAGTGTTGAGTCATGCAGTGGTCAGGTTGAGGACTGGTTAGATGCGAAACCAGAAATGAGTATTTGAAGTAAAACAGTAATCAGGATTATTACCCAGGAGAAAGTGATCGACTCTGATTATAAAAAAGAATGATTTGCACATGCCGAGAACATGTTGAGCTTTTCAGGACAGTTTGATGGTGCATGCTGGCTGTCTTCCTGTAACTGGCTGCAGAAATATACTCTGTTATTCTCCAGCTTCTGCCTTGTGTTTCATTGACCACTAGAAGCAGCAGCCAGATTCCATTTATCTGAAAAACCTGATTCCTGCTGATTCCATTTATCTGAAAAACCATAAATAACATGAATTTTGGTACCTCGAGTAGTTTTGGAGAAATGGAATTTTAAGGATTTTTTTTCTTACTTTTTTATTTCCAGGTACATTTTGGCATCTTAGCGCACTACAATGTCAACATCTGTGGCAGATTAAAGTGCATATACCTCAGTTTGACACAAAGTTGTTGAGTATGTCTGATAGCAAGTTGTGGGGTGCAATGCAAGGGGGTGGGGATTATGACTGCAGCTGAAGACATTAAAGGTATACTGCAGGAAAATAACAAAATAAGCACATAACTAAGAAAATCGCTTGACAGTGTATGCTGAGGACTGCAATGCAGGTGACAGATACCACCTTATGTGATGGTACCTATAAAGGGCAAGAGGGCTTTGTCCTTATTCAACATCACATGGCAAAGGTTTACCTTATTGGTAAGTTCACTGTAATGTGTAATTGGAAGGACTAGAGCAGCTACTAGGGTCCCACATTGTGTCCAGTATCCATAACTATTTTCAATGCTCCTATATCCTATTTCAGTTTCACTGAAACTGTGGACAGTCAGTGTATTTTAAGTGGAGATATACAATGTCTCTCTTTCATAGCCTGGCTTACTTCACTCACAGGAAATCTTCCATATTTGTCCACTTTCTTTCAAATGTCAGGGTCTTGTATTTCATGGCTGACTAGTATTCTGTACAGTATATGTGCCACACTTTTTCAATCCATTCATCTGTTTGTGGACATTTGGGTCGGTTCCATGTCTTAGCAATTTTTATTAATGCTGCAATAAACATAGGTGTGCAAGCACTTTTCTGACTGAGCGTTCTCCTGTCCTTTGGGTACATACCCAGGAGTGGAATTGCTGGATTATATGGTAGTTCTATTTTTAGGTCTTTGAGGAACCTCCATATTGTTCTCCACAGTGGCTGGACCAATTTACATTCCCACCAAAGGTGAAGGAGATTCCCCTTTCACCACATCCCCACCAGCACTTATCATTCTTTTTTTTTTAATCTTCTCCATTCTGACTGGGGTTATTTGGTATCTCATTGTGGTTTTGATCTGCATTTCCCTTATGAAGAGGGATTTTGAGCATTTTTTTCATACACATTTGGCTGTTTGTATGTCTTCCTTAGAGAGTTGTTTGTTGAGCTCACTTTCCCATCTTTTAATTGGGTTAAACTTTCGTGGTTTTTTTTTTTTTTTTTTTTGGTAAGCCATTTGAGTTCCCTGTATATTTTGGTTACCAGTTCCCTATTTGAGGCACAGTTTAAAAAAATTATTCTCTCATTCTGAAGATTGCTGATTCACACTAATAACTGTATCTCTTGCTGTGCAGAAACTTCTTAATCTGGTGTAAGAAGTCTTTGCCTACCCCATTGTCTCCCAGAGTTTTTCCAGTGTTTTCCACCAGTAGTTTTATAGTTTGAGGTCTTAGGTTTAGATCTTTGATTCACTTTGAGTTCATTTTTGTTAGTGGTGAGAGATAGGGGTTCAGATTAATTTTTATGCAATTGGATACCCAGTTTTTCCAGCACCATTTGCTAAAGAGGTTTTCCTTCTCCCACTGGATTGGCTGGTATGCTTTATCAAAAATCAGTTGACTGTATGTTTTGGGGTTTATTTCTAGGGTACCTATTCAGTTCCATTGGTCCACATGTCTGTTTTTGTGCCAATACCATGCTGTTTTGATTATCACAGGTTTGTAATATATTTTGGGGTCAGGGCGTGAGATGCCACCCATTCCACTCTTCTTGCACAAGATTGCTTTGGCAATATGGGGTCTTTTATGATTTCAGACAAATTCTATGATTGTCTTTTCTAGAGCTGGGAAGAATATCTCTGGTAATTTTATAGGGATTGATTTAAATATGTAGATTAATTTGGGCAGAATTGCCATTTGGTTCTGAAGTTTCTAGAATCGTCTCTCTTCTCTGAAGTTTCTAGAATCGTCTCTCTTCTCTGATTATAGCTAATGGTGCAAATGTGTCTTCTGAAAAGTAAAGAGAGCACAAATGGATATCATAATTGCATTTCTAATGGAAAAATGGAAGCCATATTGTATATTTCCATTTTGTTTCTAATTTTTAAAAATTGCCAGAGAGTGTGTGTACCCACCAGAGACAAGAGAAAGAGAAAGAAGCAACCCCATGTGGCATGGTCATTTTGCAATCTTTTTCTACCATTTATTTCTCATTGGATTTTGGGCATGCACACAAATACCTGGCATGCTTTTCAAGTGTTAACATCCTGAACTTGAACTGAACATGTAGTGGTTGAACATGTAGCATCCAGTCACCTAAACCACCAGGCCACGGACTGGCCCTCCATTTTTTCTTAAAGTTTATTATTTATTTCTTCCATGAGTGACAGAAAAAGTGAGAGAGAGATACAGAGAGACAGCACTTCCAACATGGTCTTGACTCTGGTCCACCTTCAGGTCAACCAGCCCCAGCTCATGGGCAAGCACATGCCCAGCATACTCAGAGAGCTTTCTAGATATGGACCCAGAGTCTTTCCATATGGTGTCAGCCTTGTATTTTATCACTGTACCACTACCCACCCCTCTCCCCTGTGTGTGTCGATTTAATGTGACATTGTGAAAATAGCAAAACTATTGGATAAAGGACAAATTAGGGGTTTTCCATTGTTGTGGTGTGGAGAATGACTACAAATGGCCTAGAGGAGAAAATTTGGGTGTGATAGAACTGTTTTGTATTGCATGAATACATGGTGGCACATGGTGATACATGTTGATATAGAGTAGATGCATACATTTTTCAAAATCTATAGATTCATAACACCACGACGATTAAACTGTACTATATGCAAATAAAAGAAATACATCAGCCAGAATATGGCAGTTTCCAAGGACAGAATGCAGACTGTGATAAATGAATCTGACTACACTGCAAATGTGTATTTTAACCTCACTGAAGGAGATGGGGGAAAAAAAGGAGCTGATCTAAGTAACTTTAAAAAACTGTTTTGATGGATGCTGTAAAGGTATATATGAGAGGAAGTATACATAGACACTGTGTTCAGGATGGTAAACTTTGTCACAACAGTACATGTTTGCAATTTCAAACTTTTTTACATGCCTTCTGCTTGGATAGGGAAAATACAGGAGGAGACTGGAAATTCCTGTAGTGACAGAAATTAGGGAAATGCTAAAAGATCTAAATTGAAAGAGTTTCTAATTGACAAAGCTGGAATGTTTTGAACATCAAAATAAGTAATATATGGGATTGAAATACAGGGAATAAAATAAATATCTGTCATCCATGAGTCTGGTATATAAATATATCAGTCACACACACATAGAAACACACACACACAATCACAAATAAATAAATGAATGCATTTAGGGACAAATTACTCTTATAGAAACTTTACTATTAATAGATACAAATTCCCATATGTCAGAAGTGTAACTTGATTTCCTTTTCCAGAGGTAAGAGCTAAAGTTAGTGAATAGCTTTGAAAAACTAGGACATGAATACAAAAAAGAAAGAAAGGAAGAAAGAAAGGAAGAAAGAAAGAAAGAAAGAAAGAAAGAGAAAGAGAAAGAGAAAGAGAAAGAGAAAGAGAAAGAGAAAGAGAAAGAGAAAGAGAAAGAGAAAGAAAGAAAAATAAATTTCACAATGGAGAACCCTAGTAGATACCATCATAATCAAGAAGTTCAAGGTAACTAACCTTTGGTAACTCTTGATGATCTTATATTCCCCTGGTAGGATGTGATGAGAAGAATATGTTTCTTTCCAAAATCTCATAATCACCATATAATCATGAGAAAACATACAAACTCAAACTAAGGTATATCCTACCAAATATCTGAGAAGTATTTATCAAAAGCAAAGAACTACTGAGAAACTGTACCAGTCCAGAGGAAATGCAGGAGCCATGAATGAATGTGATATATTTCATGAGTTGAACCCTGGAACAGAAGAGACATTGACCTCTATCCTGCACCCCTTTTGTCTTTTTGCTATAGGGTGTGTGTGCTCACCAGAGAAAGACAAAGAGAGAGAGAAAGAGAGAGAAAGTGAGAAATCACACCCCAGGGGGATGGCCATGCCACAATCCATTCTGCTCCATTCTCCTCTAGGGATTTTGGGCATTCTTGCACACATGCATATTGTGTTTTCCAAGCTGCTGGGTCCGGGATGTAAACTGCATAGTTGGCCATGTGGGATCCTGCCATCTTCACCATGCCACCTGACTGGCCCAATCTCAGCCCAGTCACCAAAGTTTTAAGGAAAAACTTTCAGTTCTTCCCACTTAAGTAAAATCCAAGTATGGCAGATTTTCATTAAATAATATAAATTTCCTTTGTAATATTTACTAACTTTATATTTAGGATTATATTAGGTTTATATTTATTTGATTCATCACTTACCCATAAATTCCAAAAAGGCAAGAACTGTGTTTGGTTTTTCTTGCTATTTTTTTCTCTCAGCATCAAGCACAACGCCCATTTTAGAACAGACACTCAAGTATTTTTTGAATGAACAAATGAATGTGTAGTACAATTTTGGTGGTTGATTTATTGTTATGAATCATATTAAGAAAGTTTATTTTACAAAATTTTGGTTCTTTTTATATGTTTTTGTAGTTTCTTGAAAATACCTTTTCTTCATTGTTTTTTCAATGTGTACACTTGACTTCTTTCTTACATTGACGTTTGAACTTATTGCCCATTTTTAATTTTTTACTAATATTTTAATGACATCTAATGTAATTTTAGTGAAATGAGTTTCCCTTTGACTCTTAACACAAGTTGTATTTTTTCTGAAGTGCTCTCACCATTTTTTTTTGTACATTTATTTCAACAGGATGCAAATTCTCAGAATTCTCAGAGAAAAGATAGTTTTTCCCTACTAACTACCATATCTTTTCAATGACTGTGTCATAATTTAGTATTTTCTAAGTGCTCAATAAATGATATCTCATATTAATATAATTACAAACTCTATGCCTCATCAATACTGGCTTGTAGTCTTATAAGTACTTAATATGAGACGCTACCCATATGTTTGTAAGGGGCTCTGGGTATAGATGAACAAAAGAAAGTACATGAAAGAAAACAAAAGAAGAGCAGTTGATCTAGTTCAGAGTCAACAATTAGTATCAGACACATTGTTATCTAAAATTTCTGAGTCACCAAAAGGATCAGGATATGTAGGGCAAGACCCTACCAACTCCTTCATAACTTGGCCTTGTGCATTCTTTTAACTTAGATTACCTAAGAACTGCCTTATATCAGCACAGAATCTCAAAGGTATCAGTCTCCAACATGAGAAGAAAACCATTTTGTTGCATCTCCTAAGAGCTCCTCTGTCTGCCTTTACATTTAGTCACATGTAATGTCAGCCATAGCTATAAGTTATAGAATATTGCTTTTAGTTTTCTAAGGGTCTCCTACAACTTACTTCCTGGAAACATCATTTTTTTTCCAAAGGGATTTCTTCTCTGGGTTTCATCAATATGTTCATGACTTCTAACAATTTTCTGGTATTGAAAGTCTTCTCCATTTTAATTGTTGATGAAAATTGTTCCTCCCATTATTATATGCAATTGATGAATGATAATTTGAAAGCAGGGAGGCTCACCTCATGACATATTACCATTTTAACTCAGAAATAAATATAACCTGAGTTATTCGAATTAACATAACATTATCTTTTATGCATGTGTCCATGCATGTGTATGCATGTACATATGTGCTTGCTCATACATTAAGTGAATGTTTTTTATGCTTTGTGCATGTGTTCATTCTGTGTCCAACCACATAATTATTAGTGGAATGAACAAAAATTTATCTATTAGTTTCCAGATGAAAATCAATACAAGAGCCCATAAACACACAGACACTAACATTTTTTATTTCAATTCCCCCAAGGGCAAAAATGTATCTTGCTTCATTTATGAATGCTTAATAATACCATTTGTCCTTAATGTAAGATTAGTGATCTAATAATGTGGCTAATTTATACAAAAGCACATTTTTTCCTTGATTCATATTCCTTTGTTTGTATTTTAAATGTGCTTGTCCTAATTAAAAAGTATAAACTTACATTTTAAAATACAGAAAAATAAAAAGTGAAAAATAAATAGCCCCATAGCTCCACCACCCAAAGACAACCCAATTAACTTGATATATATTTTTCACTTTATATAGTAATATAATTGTGATCAGCATTATATAAAATTTGGTGTTTTACCAACATTTTCAGTTACTTTAATTATTTGATCATGCCTTTTGCCAGTTTTTGAATACAATTTTGTGGAAATAACTATACATGTGCACTTTAAATGTTATTGAAATGCAGAAAATATTTTCCATAGTTTTGGGTCTTTATACTTTGAGCAGCAGAAACTATGGAGAATCCCCCCAGCCAGGCAAATGATTATGTCAAGTGCATTTACCTGGATTCTCCAGCTCCAGTGCCAAAGTGATTTTAGACCTAAAGGCTGTTAGCCAAGACAGCTTGTCAATTCTTCTGTGAGAGAAGATATTTAGATCTTTTCCCCTTGTCCGCACACAGAGGATCAATAAACATATGATTTAGTAGATGCTTTTGGAAAAGATCATGTGAATGTATTCTAGGAAATTGCTGAAGATGCTTAAAGTCAACACTGGTAGTTTTCCAATTAAAATTTCTCAAAGAATATAACTTAGTGAAAATAATTTCATCTCAACCAGTCTAATAAATTGGGTCACTGATGATACAAAATAATTGGGAAGGATAAATTATTCTTTAAGTAGGTTTAAAGTAATTTCTTTAAATGTAGAGGAGAAGCAATTGATTCCCATTTTCTCAATGAGTTATGGACAAAACACTAAGTGGCATGCCTTGAGGTGAGCAAATTCTAACTCATGCTTTATCCAGCAGAGGAGAAAATTTAATGTCTTCTCAGAAGCTATTTAAACAGGCCTGGAAGCATACTGTCTAGAGGCAAAAAAACATATGCACATAAGACAACTATCAAGTTATCTGATTTAGTGAATCTTATTTAGTAAATTAATATCAAAGCTCTATCTAGTGGTCAAAAGAAGAACTTCTATTTTCTGTATAAATTAAACATAATAATAAGCAACTAACTTATAATAATTTTGTTTTAACTTGTTAATATTAATGCAAATGCTGCAATTCAATTATAAGGTTTATTTTCTTTTTAAACAATACAATATTTTACAAAACTTCCTTCATTGGGTTTAAATTTATAATTGTGGATGCAATAATAAAATATCTGATTAATTACATTATAATGCTCTATTCATAAGTCATTTTGTATATATACAAAATTACAGATTTACTTATTTTGAGATTATTACCTTTGTTTCATAAGGAAAAACTGCACCACTCTCTAGGATTATTACCTACTTTTCTTGGTCATTACTATTAAATTATGTCCATGCTTGCTTTTGATTTACTATATTGTCAGTTTTCATGATCCCAGAGGATGTGCAATATTTTTTTTTTTTGTACCTAGAATCAAAACAGGTTCCTGTAAATATTTGGGGCCCAGGGTTTTAAGAAAAAATTTCAGTTTATCTTCTTTGTCCTTCAGCAATGATTTTTTTTTTCTGGAGTTTTCATTCTCTCTCTCTTGTCTATCTGTTTATCAATATATTTAATTTAATTGACATATAGAAACTATGTATTTAATTGACATATAGAAACTATGTATTAAGGGGCCGGCAGGTGGCACGGGGGTTAAAGGTGCTGGACTCCCACATGACCAACCGTGGTTCAAGTCCCAGAGCTGGCAGGTTGTTTTCTCATTTCCTTTTCTCTCTCTCTCTGTTTCTCTCTGGTCAAATTAGAAAATAGTAATAATAATAACAAATGGAATAAATAAATATTTTTTTAAAGAGACTATGCATTTCTGGAGTAAAGTGTGATTTTTTTTCTTTTTAAAATTTTTGCCAGAGGTCCTGTGCACTCACCTGTGACAGAGAGAGAGGAGAGAGTGAGAAAGCACTCCCCGTAGGGGCTGGTCGTGCTGCAATCTCTTCTCCTCCACTTAGCCTCCTTTTGGGATTTTGAGTGTATATGCACATATTCTCAGTGCAGTTTTACTTACTTTTTTTAAGCAACTGGTTCTGGGACTCAAATCATATGGGATCCAGTTGTCTTAACCACCATGCTACAGGCTGGCCTGCAATGTGACTTTTCAGTACAAGAACACAATGTGTGATGACCAAATCAGGATAATTGCAAATCTACCATCTCAACTGTTCGTCATTACTTTTTATTGGAAATATCTGAAATTCTCTCTTTTTTTCTAATTTTTAAAGGTTTTTGCCTTAGGGCACATGTGCTCACCAGAGAGAGAGAAACATGACAGTGAGAAAGAAAGTGAGAACTTGCTCCCCAGGGGGATGGTTATGCTGAAATACCACCTCCTCCCTTCTCTTCCCAGGATCTTTGGTACATATGCACACACACCTGGAGCTAGTTTCAAACCACTGAGTTTGGAACTAGAACCATGGTCAGCCATGTGGGAGTCCAGTGAAATAACCACTATGCCATCTGCTGGCCCTGAAATCCTTTTATTTGCTACTCTGAGATATACCATAAATTATTATTATTATTTTTGGTTTTTGTTTTTTTCTGAGAGATTTTTGCTGTAGGGTACATATGTGCACCAGAGAGACAGAGAAACAAAGAGACATAAAATAAGGAATCACTTCAAGGGGACATGGTCACGCTGCAATCCCCTCTCCACCACTCTTCTTGTGCATTTAGAGTCACCAAGTTCAGGACTTGAACAGTGATCAGCCATGTGGGAGTCCAGCGCCTCGACCATGCCACTTGCTGGTCCCTACATGGTACAGTTTTGTTAAATGTAGTTACCCTACTTTTCTGTATTTATGAGTTTGTTTTAATTATTTATCTAATTTTATTTATTATTATTTCAAATTTTGCTATAGGGCACATGTGTTTATAAAAGAGAGAGAGAAAGAAAGAGAGAGAAAGTGAGAAAGTAAGCCATTAGGTCCAGGATTCAAACTGCAGTAGGCCATGTGGGAGTCCAGTGCCTTAACCACCATGCCACTTGCTAGTCCCTACACGGTAAATTATTGTTAAGTGTAGTTACCCTATTGTGCTTTATTTATGAGTTTTTTTGTTTAAATTATTTATATAATTTTATTTATTATTATTTCAAATTTTGCTATAGGGCACATGCACTTACAAGAGAGAGGAAGAGAGAAAGAGGGAAGGAGAGAGACACACACACACAGAGAAAGAGAGAGAGAGAGAGAGAGAGAGAGAGAGAGAGAGAGAGAGAAAGTGATTTGAATATATTGAACCATCCTTGCATTCTTGCTTTTTTTATGGCAGAAAAATAGAGACAGAGCGAGATAGATATTGTTGACAAGGTCTTGTCATTTCATGATCCCCCTGCCACAGCCTACCAATTAGCAAAGATTCCAGGCACATGCCACTGTACCCAGCATACTCAGGATGGCCCAGGAACCAAACTCCAACCTCCCATGTGGCTTCTGGTCTTCTAAATAGTGGCACTATCTACAGCAGAACTAGGAACATGATTATAATCTTTGTGATGTGCTATTGAAGTTGATTTGTTAGTATTTTCTTGAGAATGGTTGTATCTTTATCCATAAGGATACAGTTCTGTAGTTTCTTTCTCCTGACACCTTTGTCTGGATTTAGTATCATGGTAATTCTGGCTTCATCAAATAAAATAGTGCTTCCTTTTCTTCCATCTTTTGCTAGAGTGTGAGAATGATTGTTGTTAGTTATTTGCATATTTGGTGAAAATCATTAGTGCAGCCTCTGACCCTGGACTTTAATTTGTTGGGAGGATTTCTATTTTTGACTCAATCTTCTAAAAGTTTTTATCATTATTATTATTATTATTATTATTATTATTATTATTATACCAGAGTGTGCATGCAGATATACAAGAAAAGACACAGAGAGAGAAAATGCCCCAATAGGGCCTAGTCATATTGTAGTCTTTTGCCTCCAGTTCTCCAACCAATTAGGATTCTGGGTATTCATTTGAATGCCCAACAAATTTTAAGGCTCCTGGGGCTGGGACTCAAGTCCAGGTTGGCCATGTGGAATCTGGCATCCTCTGCAAGTGTTTCCCTACTTTGCTCTGAGGCCAGCTCTGATTCGATCTTTTAATTGTTATATGTTTGGAAATGTCTTTTTATATTTCAAAAAGACCAAATGGCAGATTAATTGAAATGGTTACCCATTAGTCCAAGATTTTCAAGTCACAACTAAAATTTATAACCGAGATTTCCTTTGGTGTCAACATTAATGTTATTTTCACTGAAGCCACTGATATTACTACTGTTGACTTATGTTCTACTTTCTTCCTTTATTCTAACTCTCAATTCCTATTTGCCTTTACATCAGAAAGTCTATAATATCCAGAACAGTCTAAGTCTACTTACCTGGCCTGAAGAAGAGAAAGATCCACTCAGACTCCTCTACTGGAGCAGCAGTCCAAGTGTCATCAGAAGTAGGTTCTGGATCAGGACCAGCAGTTGTTGTAATGGCTATGTCGCTGGACTCCCATGTAGTGGAGTACCATTCGAGTCCCTGACCCAGTGGCATATACTCACGCTGGGCGCGTTTGCATGTGTGCCCAAGATCTAGAGAGGAGAATGGAGAAGGGATTGCAGTGTGGCCATCCCCCCGAGGGGTGATTTCTCGCTTTCTGTCTCTCTGTCTCTCTCTGTCTGTCTGGCAAGCGCACGTGCCCTATAGCAAAAACCTCCCCCCAAAAAAGAAGTAGGTCCTGGATCATACGGATCTCCTACCTCTGCCATTATGACCCATCTAGTTCATCCAGGACATATTCTGAAGTATGATGAGCAGCAGCTTCTGGTATTTGTGCACTGGGTCCTTCTCAGGCATGTCCTTTAAACAGGGAGAAAGATTAACAGTTCCAACTTACCCTTGCCTCCAAACAAATGGGTCCTCTCCTCCTACTCACTTCAACCTCAGGATTCACATTTGCTCCTCACCTTCACCATCATCCGTTTCCAGTGCTCTCTACAGGTTGGAAAGGCCAAGAGCATGGAGACCTGCCCTGTCCTGCCAGGTGAAGGAGTGTGGAACTCTGAGTGGAAGCAAATCAATGGATTGAAACACACAGAGACACACAAATAGAGAAAGCAGAGATCAGGTAAACCAGGTGTCTCTGCTGGAGAACACTGCAGCCCTGAACTGTTCCCAGGTTTATTCTTTTATGCTGAAATGGGGCATGGAGAAAAACAGATACAAGTATGGAGCATTGTGCATCCAGTGGTTCTTGCATTTTATAGTTCTAAACCAGTTTTCCCTGGCCTTCCCTGGTTGGCACTCTGATTCCCTTAATTTCCACTGCCCTGCAGTGTAACAACAATATGATCTTTGTAGCTTTGGCTTGCCCTGCAGCATAAGCCCAAAGATCATCTGTACTTTAAAGGTTGCTTGTGTCCAGTCCAGGTCTGGCCACTCCCTACAGAGACCAGGTCTGCTCCTGTGACCAGCACCTGCCCATGATCATGCTGTATTATATTCATGGACCACTGTGCAGCCAGCAAGGCCACGCCCAGGATCTCTTAGCATCCAGTGTTGAAGATAAGGTTGATAACACTGTGATTTTCATCCACTCATAAGTGTTCTCAACTTGAAAATACTGAGATCTGAGTTATTTCCTTGGCTCATAACCCTTTTCTCTATCCTAAAAGACAGTAGTGCGGCTTCTTCATATTTTCTTTTATGGACTCTGACTCTCGTGTCTCTACTTATAAGGAACTTGTGATTATTTTAGGTCAACTCTGATAATCCTGGAAAATTTCCCAGTCTCTAGACTCTTAACTTCATCATATTTACAAAGTCCTTTGTGCTATGTAAATTACTATATTGAGAGGATTGAGGATTAGAACATGACCATCTAGCTTTACTTCATAGTCAAAAGGAAAGGTCTCTCTCACACTCACACCCACCAAAATTATGATCCTATTATTTATCCCAGATTTCCAGGTGTAGAATGCAGGAAAATCTATTTCTAAGAAGACTTCTTCCTGTGTCGCTTTTCAAAAAAGTTTTGAACATAGCAAGTCTATAAATAAGTATTTGAGATTTGTGGGAACCTCTTATAGAATTAGTTATTTCTGATGCCATAGAATTGGTCCCCAATGTCTGTGAAATGGGTGGTCAAAAATTTTTAAAATGATTTATTTATTTTTTTTTAATTTGACTAGAGAGAGACAGAGATAGAGAGGGAAAGTGAGAAAGCAAGCCACCAGGTCTGGGACTCAAACTGTGTTAGCCAAGTGGGAGTCCACTACCACCCCACCTGCTGGGCCAGACAAAAATTATTTAACTTTGTTCACACATGCAAAATACACTCATTCTATGCCAGTAGTCCCCAGAGTTTTAAATCATTCCAGCATCAACTTAAAAGTGTATAGTCTAAAGTCTCCTCTAAATGTTATCTGAATCAGATATGGGTAAGACTCAAGTATAAATAATTCATTATGAGCCAATTCACTTATAGCTGTGAGCCTGCAAAATCAAACAAGTATGTGCTTCTAAAATACATGATGCAACAGGTATAGAATAGACATTATTATTTAAAAAGGGAGAAATAGGAGAGAAAAAAAGGTGTAATAGGTCCCAAATAAGCCTACAAACTAACAGAGAAAACATTAAATCTTAAGTCTTGACAATAATCTTTTTTTTTTGAGAAGTTTTTGCTATAGGGCACATGCGCTCGCCAGACAGACAGAGAGAGACAGAGAGATAGAAAGCGAGAAATCACCCCCCGAGGGAGGATGGCCAAGCCGCAATCCCTTCTCCTCCATTCTCCTCTTGGGATCTTGGGCATGCACACACATGTGCCTGGCATGAGTTTTAAGCCACCGGGTCCGGGACATGAACCGCGGTCGACTACATGGGAGTCCAGCAACATAGTCATTACGCTAACTGCTGGTCCCAATTCTTGACAATAATCTTAATCGACTTCAAGTTTTGCCTTCTGGACACACTTGGATGGGAGTAAGATCTTTAAAACATTGGGCAGTCCTGTCTTCATGGGTTTGCTAGATGTAGCCCAGATAGCAAATTTTCAAGGGTTGGAGTCTCATCCTCAAGTCTTTTCCAGGCTAGAATTGCATGTTGGTTGCTCCATGGTTATGGATTTTAGGGACAATTTCACACTCACAAATTAAAGCATTGCCCTCATGGGGGCTCTTCGAGGTGACCCTGCCCCTATGGCAGTTCTCTGTCTGGACTCTTAAATCTAGGTAGAAGTAGCCATGCCCCCACAGCTCTTGTCCTCTGTACACCTTCAGAGTTCATATCACATGGATGCAGTCAAGGTTTACTGGTCGTGTTTATGCAGTGCACCTGCTCTATGCAGTACACCCTCTCCCTGCACGGCACTTGCTCTATCCAGTGCACCTGCTCTATGCAGGACACCTGTTCTATGCAGTGCACCTTCTCCTTGCAGGGCACCTGCTCTATGCAGTGCACCTGCTCTATGCAGGACACATTCTCTATGGAGTGCACCTGCTCTGTGCAGTGCACCTGCTCTATGCAGAACACATTCTCTATGGAGTGCACCTGCTCTATGCAGGGCACCTGCTTTATGCAGGGCTCCTGATTGACTTATATCTGAGGCAGCCAAGAATAAATGCAGCAGAATGCAGAGAGAAGAGACTTGACAGCATTTTGCCCCCAGGGCCTTGATCTTCTGGGCCTGTGATGTATAGAGCAGCCCCAAAGAGCTCCAAAATTCATTGGGGGTTATTCTTCCATTGTCTTGATGGACAACTCCTGACTTTCTTCTATTCATGTTAATCTTACCAGCTATTTGCTTGAGAAGACCCTTGATGTTCTCTCCTGAACATGTTTCTCATTTTTTTTGACAGAATGAGACTGTTTCCAAATATTTAACTTATGCTTCCTTTCTAAATTCCATCTTTAAATCATTTCTCCCTTCTAACATATTACCATTATTTGTCAAGATAAGCCATGACACATCCTCAACACTTTGCTTGGATACTTCTCCCAATAAATATCCTATTTCATCACTCAGAAGTTCTACCTCCCACAAAACACTAGGGCACAAAAGATATTTAGTTAAGTTCTTTGCCAGTTTACAATAGGGATAGCCTTTCTTTCAATTTCCAATAACATTTTCCTCATTTCCATTTGAGACCTCATCCAAACGGCCTGTACCCATCCACATTTTTTCCAACATTCTCTTCATGACTGCTTCGTTAATTTTCAAGAACACGGAGACTTTCTCTACAGCTTTCTTCTTCTGAGCTCTCAGCAAAATCATCCTTGATGTTCCATGCATGGCAGCAAGGCAAGGCTCTGAAAGGCATACATTGTATGTCCTCAATATATACCAAATGTCTGTACTCTGTAGCAGTAACTGAAAGATTGGAAGGTGTAATTCCAGGGAGGCAAACTATAGATACTAGAGAGTGTGTGTTGGGGGGGAAGGGGAGGTGGGGGTGAATAATAATGGCTGGGTAACAGCAATGGAAAACAGGGGATAAGGAAGAAAACATTTAATACATGCAAAAATGAAAAGTTATCTGCTGATAATAGTGTATATGGTAATGTCTTTGACTTGACTAATATGCACTGTATTCTTCCTGGGAAAAAGCATGTTGTAAATTGTAAATATATATAGTGATTAAATGTAAATTAAAATAATAATAATTTTTAAAAATGTTCCTTTCAATGCAATGTGAACTTTTACATGCACCTCTATATTCTTCAAGCCCCTATCCATTACCCAATTTGAAAGCTGCTTCTACATTTTCAGGTACTTTTTCCAGAAGCACTCTCTCTGTGTGCCAATTTCTTTTTTGGCCTATTTGGGCAACTATAATAAAATACATTAGGTTGGGTAATTTATGAACAATGGAAATGTATTGCTTTTAGTTCTGGAGGATGGAAAGTCCAAGATCAAGGTGCTAGGATATTTGGGGCCAGTGAGGGCTTGATCTCTGGTTTATAAATGCCGTCTTATAGTCGTATCTTCACACGGAAGAAGGGGCAAACAAGCTCTCTCAGGCTGCTTTCACACAGGCACTCATCCCATTCATGAAACCAGCCATGGGAGCCTGCCTGTCTGGTTTAAAAGACCCTGATTCTATCATTGCTGTTGTAGGGCCTTGTGTAAAGTGACCATTCTTCTTTGCCTCATTTTTATATATGTAAAATGAGCTGGTAGTAATATCTGCTTTATGGGATTATTTTGAAGATTAAATTAGTATATAATGATTATTACTTTGAAACACATGCACTAAAAAATTTATTCTGATGAAATTGTTTTCAAATTTTAATCCAATTTCTGTCTTAGATTGTGAATTTCAAATAATTAAAACTTTATCTGATAGGATTTCATTGAAATTTGTTAGTAAAGAGATCTCTACAAGTTTATGGTATATTTTTTGCTTTAAGTAATATATTTAATAATTTTATAAACTCTATTTTTTAAAATTACATTTTAAAAACTATTTTGAAATTTATATTAGAATATGGAAAAAAGCATTTTGTCTTCATATAAAACAGTTTAGAAAGGGAACTCAACATGCTGAGCAAATTAATTTGGGTGGAAACAAGTTGGTGGTCCATGCTAGATCATTTTAATTTGCAAGATCTATACCAAAAATTAAAACGTGCTTTTTAGGTGCCACGCAGTTGCAAAAACAGACTAGTCTTCAGTTCAGGAACCTGGCAAATAGCCTGGACAAATTCTAAATTCTAAATTTAGGATCAAAGTTGAATATGAGAAATTTATCACCTAATGTCCAACATTTCATTTTCTTTCTTTTAACAGTATTATAAATCACTTATCAATTTTATAAAACTGTCAAATAAAATCTAACTAAATTAAAATATGCAATTCAGTTTTGATTAAGAAACCCAGGTAAGTGAATCTTTGGGACAACAGGGTGTCCCAAAATATTATTAATAATAATATTTTGATGTAACATTATATGTCAAATTGTTTCAAGCACTTTATCTATGTAATTACAATTAATCTTTATAAGTTTCTGTCTGTAATAAATATTGCACCCCTAATACAAATGTGGAACTATTTATAAGTGATTAAAGGACTTATCCTTTGTCACATAGCTAGTAATTTGCAAAAACAAAATTTGAATCATGTCATCTGACACAAAGATGTATGTCTTTAACCTCTACAGTATCAATTACATAATATATCAAATTTAATTTTTTTTCTTCTTTTTTTTTTTTTTGGAGAGGTTTTTGCTATAGGGTGCGTGCGCTCGCCAGACAGACAGAGAGAGACATAGAGACAGAAAGCAGGAAATCACCCCCCAGGGGGGATGGCCACGCCGCAATCCCTTCTCCTCCATTCTCCTCTCGGGATCTTGGGCATGCACGCACACGCGCCCGGCGTGAGTTTAAGCCACTGAGTCCGGGACTTGAACCGTGGTTGATTACGTGGGAGTCCAGCAACATAGCCATTACGCTAATTGCTGGTCCCATCAAATTTAATTTTTTATTATACAATTAAAATTTACTTTTTATGGAAAAAAAAAACATGTAGCTAATGGGAACATTATCACTTTTAAGGAAATGGTATAATACCTCGTTCTGAAAAAGGGAACATGGAAGGACATTGTATTTTTAAGAGAGCTGGATTTATATTTTAGTTTCGATGCTTACTAGCTATGAGGTCCTTAAAAAGGAAAACAATATCATTATTGAGGGGAATAAATAGGATGTTATTAGAAGATCTTGCATATTACTTGTTACATAATTTTTCATAGTCAGTAAAATAAGTATTTTTAAAGGCTATTGGAAATACTGCAATAAAGAAACATATTTAGCCCCATTTTCTCAAGTATAACTGCTTAGAGGTGCCTTCTCTTTGTATTTCACTGAAGTCAGTTCCCATAGAGGTAAG
The DNA here is from genome assembly GCA_026018925.1 of Tupaia tana. Classification (NCBI taxonomy): domain Eukaryota; kingdom Metazoa; phylum Chordata; class Mammalia; order Scandentia; family Tupaiidae; genus Tupaia; species Tupaia tana. Next base: position 9,268,350 of record JAKSZU010000009.1, on the reverse strand, counting down.
CTTGGGGAACTCTGAGTTTAAAATGTCATCTTTCCAAAGACAGATGAAATTAATAGGGATCAGTAAAAAGTAGTACTGCCAATGGGAAGGTGAGGAAGCAATGCATAATACACCACTTAAGAATGAGACTAATGACACATGAAGAATGATAGAGATTAAAGTATAAGTGATACAAACTTTTAAACCTGAATTAAACTAAAAACTTGTTTAGTTTTATTCAGCTTTTCTTTAGGATATTTATTAATGCCGTGTTATGGATTTATTGTTAAAGGCGTGGTCTCCCCATCTTGCCATCCTGCTGCTGCTTCAGCCTTCCAGCTGGGACAACAGGCATGCATCACTACACTGTGCACTTTTTTTTTTAGACAGGTTCTCACTCTGTTGCCCAGAGCAGCTTCCAGCTCATAGACCTGCTGCCTCAGGCTCCCTGAGTTGCTGGTTCATACTACTATGCCAGGCTGTGTTGGAGCATTTTATTCATGCTTTCAGCATTTTGCAGGAAGGTGTCAACAAAATAATGGGAATGGAATTACTAATTCACTGACTTATGGCTCAAAGGATATTCTTGCCGTCATGACTGAATGTGCAGTCATATTGCATCTCAACACTGCCAGTTAGGGTGGAAAGGGCTAACAAAGACAAAAGTAATTGCCTGGGTACAAGACTTCCTGAGAAATGCTCTCTGCACATTTTCTTAGGAACATTTAAATTTTGGATATATATAAAAGAATGACTTAAAAATTGTACAAGTCAGTCCCAAAGGATCTGTCATGCTAAAGGAACTGTGGTCAAATGGAACATATTTGGATGTTTCAGCCAGGATGGTAGTATGACAGCATCCTAGTGGGGGAGAGATTGTTTTCTTTATGTTTCCTTAAATGTGATATTAATGGAACAAATGATGAGATATTTGAAAGCATTTCAATGGACTATAATAAATGTTTATTTGGGGAAACCTGCTGAATTCTTTATCAAGTGAAAATTATGCCAATATCTTATAGCCGAAGGAGAACCTAAGTTTAGAATTATTTCATTGTGGCATCATTTTCTCAAAAAAATCTAAGTATAAAAAATCCCCACATGTAGAAATATTTTTTAATGAGAAAAAATGAGAGAAGTTGAAAATTAAAGCATATAGAATGCACAGAAATGGAAACATGAGCAATCTATTTCATAAAAGCAAACTAATTATTTTCTCTCCTTTACGAAACAGAAAAAAAATTATAACTTCTTTATTCCCATTTAGAGTTAAAGATAAACCCTACAGATAGGAAACTAGTTCGTTAATTTGAATGCTATTGACTAACATTTACTGTTAAGGTGTTATTTCTTTAGCCCTCACATTAGGAAGCAGTACCCATCCTTGGGACAGAAAGCTAATAAAGGTTTAAGAAAGAAAATACAAAACCTGAAAGCAATTTCAACAGTATAATATACTTTGTTCTTCTCTTCTCTTATGAACATCAAAGAGCCAACTGCTGTTTAATATGATATGGGCTAGAAAGGAAGCTGGCAGCATCCATCAATTTGAGCCAAATATATTTTTACATTTTATACAGGGCAGAAACTCAGTGGATATGATCTCAAACACAGCACATTCATGCGCATTCATCATTCTTTTATTTTAGGAATTAAATGCAAAATTACTCCTTACCAACCTTTATACTCAGTAGTGATCTTTCACCAATGAGTGAGCATTGTTTGGTTGAAGAAAAGTATCAAGAATATTTCTTGTTGGAGCAAAATCATTTTAAGAATCTATGACTGAAACTAATTGTCTAAAGGATATAGAAACGCAGTATATAGATGTAGATACCAGATATAGTGTGTGTGAAAGAGGAGGATCTGAGGAAGGACATTTGGGGGAGGGACAAGGAGGCAAAGCATTAATGGCACAAAGAGGTGTGGTATCATCTGTTGAAGATATTTCGTAGTTTTATCAACAGTACTAGGGAGAAATGGTTGTCTGTTGAAATATCCATTTTGTAAGACAAATAATAATGTGATTGAATGTATAGAAGAAAATGAAATGAAAAAAAATAAAATTAAGAAAAGAATCACATTTTTATGGCTGTTTGAGTATTTCTACTTAAAGATAAAGTTACAGATATGAAAGTAAAGAGGGTTTCACAGGCATGCTAACCTTCAGGTAAAATGCTGGTGAAAAACATCAGGAGTCCTTGGAATTTAAGCTGAAAATATATATAGGAAAAAAATACCTGGTTTTGTGAACATTTCTTCCTAGCTTTCAAACACATGGACATTCTTTAAGTATATGAGCCACTCCTTTATTATTTAACTTGCAATGTTATGTAATTATGTAGGTTTACTCTAGACACTTGATAATTTTGTATTCATTCATTCAAAACTTGAAATAGTCCATTTCAATACTTTCTGAATAGAATATCAACTGGCTAGTTCATTTTATGCATTGACAATGCTTTGTTGAATCATGGCTAGACAAAAGTATGTAGATTCTAAAGACCTGGACTCCTGTACTGATGCTTCCATTTATTATTAAGTTTGGAAGTGCTAGTATGTTCTTATAATTTTACTTACCTAGAAAATAATAAAATTTATGTTTATAGTAAAAAATTCTTACAGTAAAAGAGAATATACATAGAAAACTCATTTACATACTCCCTAGTCCCACTCTCAGGAGTTTGTCATTCTGTAAGTGATTTTATATATATATATATATATATATATATATATATATATATATATGCAAACATATTTCTTATTTAAAAAATACAAACTTGAGGCCAGCAGGTGGTGTCGTAACTAAGGCACTGAATTCCCTCATGGCCAGACCTGATGGCTTGAAAATCATACAGGATGTGTGTGCATACGTGTCTGAAATCCTGAGAGGAGAATGGAGGAGAAAGGATTGTGACATGGCCATTTCCTCCCTTGGGGGGGGGGGTGAGTTCTCACTTCTTTCTCTCTCTCTCTGTCTCTATCCAGTTAGCACACACATTCTATGGCAAAAACTTAAAAAAGAACAAAACAAAACAAAAATTTAAAGAAAAGTAAAAACTAAAAAAAAAAAATGCACACTTAAAATGGATCACTGGCCTCAATATAAACTGTAAATCTATAAAACTCCTGATAACTGTCAAGCAGAACACCAGTTCTCAGTCCTAGGGAACCCAAACATTGTGTACCAGTTAGTGATCCCAAAGGAAAACTGAAAACACTTTTCTTCATTGCATCTTGGTACTGGAGTCACCAAGGAAACATTATACAGTTAAGCACTGGTTGGAACAATGGTTTACTTGTATAGAAAAGCCACAGAGCAAGATTAGCTATATTAATATGCATTGGCTTCTCATGGCTAGCTGGTTCTGCTCGCAGTGACAATATAAAGCAGTTGGCTTATGCACATCTCTCATATGTAGCAATACGAGGACTTCAACCTCTTCCTCACAGAGCCCAAATTACTCAAAGCTAGAGGTGTGCCTTGTGGCTATTGGCATACACACTTAAGCAGACCAAAGGAACACTCACTGAGTCTGAAACAGGGAAAGATACTCCCACATAAATCAATAAGCTTGGTACAGGATGTGAAGACTCTTTCTTGATAAGTATTTGAATCTCAAAATACATCTTTTATATTTGGAGAAGGGATATGGAGGTAGATCATTGACGGGATAGGGAGGTGTGGTGTTACCGGTTGAAGATATTTTGATCAACGGGACTGGGGAGAAATGTTCACATATTGAAATGCTCACATTGTAAGCTAAACAATGTGATTGAATGTATATACAAAAATAAATAAATAAATTTTAAAAAAAGAAAGAAAGATTGTGCATTTGATGCTCCTTTTTCCACAGTAACACAGGAGAAAATCTAAATGACCTTGAGTTTGGCAATGATTTAGACATAACATCAAATGAGCAACGGATGAAACAAAGAATTGATAAGCTATACTTAATTAAAATTTCTGCTCTGCCAAAGACACTGTCAAGAGGATGAAAATACAAGTCACAGACTGGGAGAAAATATTTGTGAAAGATATCTGGTAAAATACAGTTATCCAAATATGCAGTGAACCCTTAAAACTAAACAATAAGAAAACAAACAGTGCAATTAAAAAAATAGGCAAAAGATCTAGATGGACACTTTATCAGAGAAGATAAATAGATGGCAAATGAGTATATGAAATTATTCTCTACATTGTGTACCATCAGAGAAATGCAAATTAAACAAGTTACCACTATGCACTTACTAGAGTGGCCCAAACTCTGAATGAAAAACACTAAATGCAGACAAAGATGTAGAGCAACAGAAACTCATTCACTTATGGCAAGATGCAACATGGTACAGCAACTTCAGAAGTTTACTGATTTCTTACGAAACTGAACATACTCTTACTATCAGATCAAGTAATGCAACATCTTAGTATTTATCCAAAGGAATTGGAAATCTATGTTCACACGCAAAATAATCTGCACACAAATGTTTATAGCAGCTTTGTTCATAATAACCTAAATTGGAAGCCACCAAGAGTCCTTCTGTAGATGAATGGATAAACTGTGGCACATCTACACAATGCAGTATTGTGGAAGAAGTTTTAATACGAATTACTAAGTAAAAGATGCCAATCTGAAAAGGCTATATACTGATTCTATACTATATCACATTCTGGAAAAGGCAAAGCTATAGAGAAAAGAAAAAGTTAAGTGGCTGCCAGAAGTTGAGAGTGGTGTTGGAGGAATGAATGGATGGAGAACAAGAGCTGTTTAGGGCACAAAACTACTCTGTATGATACTACATGTGTTGCTACACGTCATTATTCATTTGCGTAAGCCCATAAAATGTCCAACACCAAGAGTGAACTCTAATTTAAACTATAGACTTTGGGTGATAATGATGTGTCAGTGCAAGTTTATTAGTTTTATTAAAAGGATCGTTCTGGTGGGGAATGGGAATAACTGATTTAACTAGTTTCCTATGAAAGGACATTTTGGTTGATCCCAGTATTTTATGCAAGACATCTTTTTTTAAGAATTATTTATTGGGGCCAGCAGGTGGCATGGTAGTTAACAGCACTGGATCCTCACATGGCCAACTGTGATTCGAGTCCTGGGCCTGGTAGCTTGCTTTCTCACTTTCCTTCTCTCTCTCTCTCTCTCTCTCTCTCTCTCTCTCTCTCTCTCTGTCCCTCACTCTATTCCTTTCTGTTCAAATTAAAATAAATAAAATTAAATAAAGTAATTCTTTAAAAAAAAGTTAACTAAAAAAACATATTTATTTTATTTTATTTGTTTATTATTATTCTTCAATTTGGCCACAGAGACAGAGAGAGAGAGAGAGAGAGAGAGAGAGAGAGAGAGAGAGAGAAAGGGAGAGAGAGAGAGAGTGAAAAAGCAAGCCACCAGGTCTGGGACTTGAACCATGAACAGCCATGTGGGAGTCCAGTGCCTTAACCACCCTGCCACCTGCTGGCCCCTTATGCATAGCATCTATATACTGGAACATTGAAATGGCAATGGATGAATACTTGGTGCACCTTCTCCAAAAAGTGTACATTTTGCATTACCTGGAAGCCAATATGATTTAATTTTTGAAGCAATATGGTTGGGTAGGCTGTTGAAACTGAGTGTGCAGGATCTCATCACTGCTAAAGCATGGTGCCATCTCTGTGACACTTCTACTTTTTATTATTTTATTTGGAGAGGTATTTGCTATAGGGCACGTGTGCTCACCAAAAAGAGAGAGAGAGACAGAGACAGAAAGCGAGAAATCACTGCCTCCCCCCCCCCCCCCAGGGGATGGCCACGCTGCAATCCCTTCTCCTCTATTCCATCTCTGGATCATGGGCATGCACGCACATGCGCCCGGCGTGAGTTTAAGCCATCAGGTCCAGGACTTGAACCGTGGTTGACTACATGGGAGTCCAGCAACATAGCCATTATGCCAACTGCTGGTGCCCCTGCAACATTTCTAAAGCAATAAATTATGACATGCTAATGCTGTCTCAGATCACTTCAAATGGTAGAAAGTAGCTTATGTGTAAAAAAGTCACTCACTTTCCACTAAAGAGGAAAAGACTAAAATATCTCTCAAGTTAGACAGGAAAATAAAAAGAAACAAAGATTTTCTGAAAAAGTTCATACTGGTTAATTTTGAGTGTCACATTGACTGGATTGAAGATGCCTGGAAGATGAATGAAACATTGTTTCTTTTTTTAATTTTATTTTTTTAATTTCATTTTCTTTTATACATTCAATCACATTATTTGGCTTACAAAATGGATATCTCAACAGGTGAACATTTTTCCCTAGTCCAGTTGATAAAACTATAAAATATCTTCAATAGATAATACCACATTTCTTTGTCCCAATGTTTCTAAGTGTGTCTGCGAAAGTGTTTCCAGAGAAGATTAGCCTGTGATTCAGTGGTCTAGGAGAGGAAGACCTGTGTTCTGTGTAGGTGGAGATCATCCAATTGGCTGGGAGTTTGGAAAAGGACAGATAGAGGAAATGGGGATCTGTTTCCTCTCCCCCTCCATTTCTCTCCCCACTTCCATTCAGAATGAGCTAGTTGTTTTACATCTACTCTTCTATTAGGCTCTTGGCTGCATTTGTTCCTTCCAGTGCCTGGCCCTTGCACCCCACCAGCCAGACACCAGTCTTTTTTTTTTTTTTTTTTTGGAGAGGTTTCTGCTATAGGAAGTGTGCACTGGCCAGAAAGACAGAGAGAGACAGAGAGACAAAAAGTGAGAAGTCACCCCCCAGGGGGGATGGCCATGCCGCAATCCCTTCTCCTCCATTCTCCTCTCGGGATCTTGGGCATGCACGCACACGCGCCCGGCGTGAGTTTTAGCCACCAGGTCCAGGACTTGAACCATGGTCGACTACATGGGAGTCCAGCGACATGTCATTATGCCAACTGCTGGTCCCCAGACTATAAGTTCTTTAACCTTTGAACTCTGGACTCACACCACCATCTTCCTGGGCCTTTTGAGGGTTCCTATTGGTCTTTGAAACTGTATCAGCTTCTCTTCTTTAGAGTATCCGGAGGGACCCCTTCAGGCCTGGGGCTGGAGCTGCACCAGCATCCCTGCTTAGAGACATTCAGCTGTTTCTCCTGCTGGAAGGCAGCTTATGGTGGGATTTCACCTTGTGTTCACTTGAGGTAATTCCTATAATAAATCCCTTCTTTTACATGTGTATTCAACATGTTCATTTTGTTTCTCTGTAGAACCATGGCTAATACAAACTCTAATCTTTATTTGGAATCAATAAATTGTCCAAAATAAACTTGAAGATAATGGCAAACTGTAGCTGTGTTGATGATGAACCATGAGATTAAACTGCTTAAATTTAGCAGCTAAAAGAAATCTTTTACCTTATAAAGAAGAGAGAAAACAAGGTATTTTACTCTGTATTACTTCCAGATTGCACTACTCTTTGGAAACATGACTCCTCAGGATTTTGCTATAACTTTTTCCTTCATTTTTCCTTCATGGTGATGAATGAAATCTCTCATTTTTCTGGGCACATTCTTCTACACACAACAGTAAGAACAATCAACCTTCAGAGGAAATAGATGGAGAAGCTAAATGGCCTTTGGTTTTGAGGAAATTATATATATTCTGAAATGTTGTAAGTACTCAAAGAAAACCTCTCTTGTTAGGTGACCATCATAAAGAGAAAGAAATGATGAATCCACCATCTGGTCATTCAGACAAATTCAAAGCAGATTCAATACTTGAACTTTGAAGTTTAATTTTCCACAGTTAACACATTGAAAAGGTCTATAATTGTAATTAAGCATGTAGTCACTGGTGAAGATCATGTTTGTTAACAACCTCTGCCTACTCACCTGCACAGGGGATTTAGAGGGACCACAGAAAATATCCTCAGACACATAGTGATTATCTTGCTTTGAGTTTCAGTATTCACACTCAGGTTATTCACTGCATTTAAAGTGTTCTTCAATACTGTGGTTAGGCTTACTGATCATGCTTCCTGCAACTGAAATAGAGCCCAATGAATACATCCTCTCCTTGACGAACCATTCCTCTGAGATCTCAAGATATGCAATATTAATATCTCACTAGTTTATGAAGCATCATCCCTGTTACACGTATGTGAAAGCTGAAGTGCAAAAAATAGTGCACCCTGGCAACCATTACACCAGCCCCCACAAGCCTTCTGCTCCTGGTTCAGTACCGTGCCATGGTCTTAGCAGCAGCAAAGAAAGTGCCTGGTCATTTCCACAGTGCTGGGCCAGCTGTGAGTGGGTAGCAGGTTCCAACTTTAATCCTCCCTTTCAGCATAAGGCATACCAAATAGTTCATATGGTGACGTCTTGAATGTTGAACAACTCCGTGACTACCTGCACCTGCTGGAATCAGCAGAGGTTCCTACAGTTATTGAAAAAGGTTGGTCATTCTGGGTAACAACATAGTATCTAAACCAGCAAAGCAATTATTCATTAATTGGGCTCTATTTCAGTTGCAGGAAGCATGATCAGCTGTCGGCTGACCCTGAACCCATAATCTTAAGGAAACATTCCTTAGTTCATCGTCTCTATCACATGGGTCTCTCTTCACCTAGTCAGCTACAACTTATGTCTATCAATACTCTGGTGAAGCCTTTCCTATCTTGTGATTGAATCAGGTTCTTTGGCTTAAAACTCATTTTGCCTAATTGATTTCTTCTTAGTCTTTATCGTAATAATCACTGCTCTGAGATATTCTTTAATAGCTATTTTGGGACCAGGAGACAGTGTACTGGTTACGTTGCTGGACTTCCACATGGTCGACCATGGTTTGAGGCCCGGACCTGGAGGCTTGAAACTCACGCTAGGTCTATGTATATGCATGCCCTAAATCCTTAGAGGAGATGGAGGAAAAGAGATTACAGTGCGGCCATTCTCCCGGGTGGTGATTTCTCACTTTCTGTCTCTTTGGCTTTCTCTGTCTTTCTAGTGAGTGCACGTGCCCTATAGCAAAAATCTCAACAATAAATAAATAAATAACAATAATACCTGCTTCATCCTTTGTACTGAATGCCCTACAAAAGCCGTAATTGTATCTCTCGTGTTTGGTGTTGTATTTCAAATGCTCATTTAGTGCTACGACATTGGGAAGGACTCAGTACTGCTGCACAGAAGACTTTTCTTCCGTGTTTTTTCTACAGTACCCCCTCATGGGGTCCCATTTCAACTTTGCTTTTCTTTACTCTGATCCATTCTCTTTAAAAAGAAAAATACTTCCAGAGAGTGTCTGTGCTTGCCAGAGAGAGCCAGAGGGAGAGTAAGAGATGGAGAAAACACCCTTCAGTTGAGCATGATCATGCTACAGTCCCTACTCCTCTTTTTTTGCATCGTGTTGGAGTACGGATCACACATGCACATGTACCTGGCGTGTTTTTGTAAGCCACAGGGGCCAGGATTCAAACCATGCAGCTAACCATGTGAGATCCAGTTGCCTTGACTCCTAGTCTATAGGGCTGGCCCTATCCTGATCCACTCTTGACAATACATTGTAATGTTCCTGTACCCCAGTCAATCCGTTAGCATCATCCATCAATTTTATTTTTTATATCTAGTACTTAGTTTATATAATCCTTGCCCTCAAGAAACTCAATCTGAAAGGATAAGACAAGTACAAAAATTCTAAGAGTATGAGGTGTACTGTGATAAATGCTTATCTTAGATCAGAGTTTGGAAAATGCAAGAAATGGACTAATACGTTCGATCTCTGCATCTATATTGTAATGTGCACAATTCATTTGAAAATTTCTGTCATATTTTTCTCCAAAAGTAAGAGGGAGAAAGTAAAAGTAGACCTCAGAAACTATTTTAACATATGATTGCTTTCTCTAAAATAGTTTCTTACTAGACTCCTTTATTCCTCAGGAAATTTTTCCTTGTTTTATTTTTTCCTTACATTTCATAAGTATATGTTTCAAACTTGACAGAATGAAACAGGTTGTTTGCAAAAACAAAAGAGAAATCAGTGTTTTCTCAAACATAGCTTCAGTCTAAAAATAGCTAATAGCTACTTTAATTGCAGCTCCCACCTAAGAGTCTTCCGTCTTATTTGCCAAACCTCATTCTGCCCTTCATACAGGTGAGAAAAGCTCTAAATGAGTGAAGGACAAGAACTTCAGGCTGCCAGTTCTGCCTGTTATTGAAGGGTGTGTATATCCCACTCTATTGTTAGCAGTATCAGTTAGCCCCACAAGGAACAAGACAGTTTCTCAACAAGTGGGAACTGCAGTCTCCTCGCTGGAGTTCTCTTTTCCTACGAGATACCCAGGTATGCAAAGATGAAGGTACCTGGGCAAGTCCTAGAACTTTTCAACACTAATAGATCGAGGGTTACTGAGACCTGCCTGCCTCTGAGTTAGGAGTCCACAATTCTTGAGTAACGAATTATTCTTTGGAAAATTCTCTATTTCTATTGCTGTTTCTAAAGAATAAACAGTTCACTATCCTCATGTAGACTATACACAGGCAGTATGCTGTTTGAGCATCATAAAAATCCTGGGAGTGAGGTATGGCAAGGGTATTATCTGTACATTACGAACAAGGAAATAGAGACACGAGAAATAGCCAGACTAAGCCTATTTCTGCCTTTTCAAGAAATTAAGTCCTCAGCCATGTCCAAAGGGGATTGAGTCATTTTGATGACTGTCAGGTTTCTTCTTTTCCACCTGAGGATGTCCCTGTATAGTCACCTACTTTTTTTTAACTTCAGGAAAAATCATTAAGAGTTCATTTTCTGTACTAAGAATGAACTTTATGCTTGTTCTTGGTTTTTATTTTACCACCTAAAAATAGAACTATCATATGATCCACAATTCCATGCTGTTTTGATTATCACAGCTTGGTAATATATTTTGGGGTCAGGAACTGAGATACCTGCTATTCTACTCTTTTTGCACAGTATTGCTCTAGTGATATGGGGTCTTTTGTGATTCCAGACTAATTTTATGCTGGTTTTTTTCTAGTTCTGTGAAGAATATCTCTGGCAGTTTGATCGGGATTGCATTAAATTTTTAGATTAACAGGTAGAATTGACATTTCGATTATTTTTTCCAATTCAGAAACATGAAATGTCCTTCCACTCTTTTGTGTCATGTTCAAGTCCTTTTTTTTAGTTTGTTATAGTTTTCCTTGTAGAGGTCTTTGACTTCTTTGGTTGCATTTTATTCGTAGGTATCTGTGTGTGTGTGTGTGTGTGTGTGTGTGTGTGTGTGTGTGTTTGTGTGTGTGTGTTTATTGTAAATTAGATTGATTTCTTTGATTCTACCTTATCCCTGCTTTCATGGAATTGACATTGAAAGAGGAGGGAGGTAGACAGTAAATGAACTTAATGGGTGAAGTATAACAATTTAGATGTTGGGACCAGCAGTTAGCGTAATGGTTATGTCACTGATCTCCCATGTAGTTGACCGAGGTTCGAGTCCCAGACTCGGTGGCTTTAACTCATGCAGGTCACATGTGCATGTGTGCCCAGGATCTCAAGAGGAGAATGGAGGAGAAGGGACTATGGTGTGGCCATCCCCGCTGGGGGGTGTTTTCTCACTTTCTGTCTCTGTCTCTCTCTGTCTTTCTGGTGAGTGCACGCGCCCTATAGCCAAAACCTCTCAAAAAAAATTTAGATGCTAATATGTTCTGTAGGTAAAAATAAATCAGTGGACAGGATAGGTCATGCTGAAGGATGTGAGAGTAGGGGTGCAACTTTAAGTCGAATGGTAGTAAATGCCTCAGCAATGAGAAATTACTTGATCACAGTCATTCAAAGGGGGAAAGGAGTGTGCAACCTTTTTAGCTTTCGACTTTTTGTTTTACATTTGCGAGAGAGCACATGTCTCTGAGAGAGAAGAAAGAGAGAGGAAAAGCAAGAAAACATCACCTTCCCCCCATGGGGAATGGTCACATCTCAATTGCCTCTTCTCCATTTCTCCCTCTTTTCTGGATTTTGGGCACTAATGCAGTGTGTTTTTCAAGCTGCTGGGTCCAAGACTTAAACTGCACAGTCAGCCATGTGGGATCCAGCTGCTTTTACTGCTCTGCCACCAGATGGCCCAGCAACTTACTAACCTCTTTGAGCCTCAGCTTCTTCGCTTGTGATTGGCAGACACTAGCTACTTGGCAGAATTATTTCTAGTATTAAAAGAGAAGATGCTAGTTCAGTAGTTGTCATACAGTAGATAATTAATTAATGATAGCTTTATTAAGAGTAAAATCCCAACAATACCCATATGAAGTCATTTTTTTATTGAATTTCATATGAATTATCATTTTCTTTATTGTCCTTTTGACACTTAGTTAATGTTTTAGTTTATTTTCTCTCTTGGCTTCTGATTTTTAAAGTTGCCAAGTTGTTAAGAAACATTAAAATCTTATATCCAATAATCAGTTGCTGCATAATTAGATTTAATGTGTTTACTATAACCGGCTCCCTTGAGTTTATTGTTTCCTATGAAACAGTGGTGAAAAGAACAGTCAACAGGAAGCTTTAAAAAGAGTTTTGATGAGATAAACAATGTCTGAACACAAACATGGCTTCAGAGAGATTGAAACATGACCCAGCTATAAATACATGTTTGCAAAATCAATTTGGGTGATAAAATGAGCAGTCTTTTGTTCTAAATGCCAGAGTTATTTTGCACAGTGCCAACAGGAAAGAGAAAGTGAAATTTTCAAAGAAACAAAATAGTCTAGAATAATTATGCCTAGAAATGAATCACATAGAAGTATTTCCCAGTTTGAACACTGATATTAAATAGTAATGCATTCATGGCCAAGGGGGCAAATAATAAATTTAAGGAGCCAAATTTCCCATGGGAATGTGGTATTTTTCCTTGAAGTTTTTTAAAATTTTAACTGTAACTAAATGTCTGGCATTGGTCTTTATAACCTGCTCTGAAAATGTGACATTTCCTGTCACTTATGAAACTTGGTGGTAGGAATAAATGTTTGCAATAAATGTGGAGGAGAATGATCTCAGGACAGTGAAACTTCTGGGTTTAAATAGTATGTACAGGAGACTACATAGACTGGCAGGAGGAGTTTGTGCTCTGGAGCCATGTGTGTGGACTCATGGCTCTGCCTTGTATGTACTAGGTATTTGACCTAACCTCTTTGTGCTCAGATTAATTTTTGTTTGTCTAATCTCTAAAACTGAGTTAGTACTAAGACATTCAACAGTATTCAGTTTGCATTTTTATATATAAAAAATGACTATTAACAATTTCATGCATTTGAATCTAATAGCACTTACCTTAATGTGTCATTCAGGGATTAGATAAATTAAGTGATATAGACATGAAGTGATTACAGAAATGGTAAGTATTAACTGTTACTATTATTACTACTAACTAAATCACACAGAAAAAGTGATCCCTCTAAAACAAACCAGCTCATGACACATCTTTACATTCAACTCTCCACCTCAATCAGAAAAAAGCCAGTCATTGCCATGTTATGGTAACTCATGGTACCTGGCGCCTGTTGATCTCTCTGACGTAGTGTCCTATCATTGTCCTCTTTGCCATTCCTCAAATATGCCCAACAATATCTTTTCTCGTAGCTTTTACATCGTATTTATTAAAACTACACAACACTTTTTCTTCAGATATTTGCAGGAATTAATCTATTGGTGCATTCACTTCTCTTTCTAAATGTTTTTTTGTCAGACACATCCCATGAAAAAATAATAACCTCTTAAAAAAATAACAACCTCTGTATACACTCATTTTTGTTATCATGTTTTGTTTTTCATCAAAGCACTTATGGTTTCACATAGTATGTGCTGACTTATAGTTCCTTTTAATCACTTATCTGTCAATTGAATGAATTCATATATCATATGTATATGTATATAGTACATACACACATACATGTCTACATATGTACCATGAGAAGCTAGGGGAAGGGGAATGGAAGAGATTATTTCTCAGAGCCCCCAGAAGAAATCAAAAGTGCTAGTACCTTGATCTTGGATTTCTGGTCTCCAGAACTGTGAGACAATACGTTTCTGCCTTTAAGTCCTTGGTTCATGATATTTTGTAATAGAAATAGAGGCTCAGCCTTGGAAGCACAGGAGGCAGGGCACTGCTACACATTACTGGAGTCATATAAGAGGCCCCAGGTTTGAATTTCAGGTCAGTCTGAACATGATGTGTGTGTGCCATGATTATGACCAACTGGGAGACTTGGAGAGAATCTCAGCAAGATGAGACCTTATATCTTGGTCTGTCTATTGGTCTCTCTCTCTCTGTTGAGAGAAGTAAAATCGACTAAAAATATGGAATAGAAAAGAGAAGAATTGTCTGATCAGTTTAGATAATTTGGTTGTTTCTGGGAATTTGTTCATTTCATCCAGGTTATCTATTTTTTAGTGCACAGTAGTTCTTAGTAGTCTTTTATAACCATTTATTTCTGTTGGTATTTTTCTGTTTTATTTCTATTTCTTCAAATATTTTCAGGAATTAATTTATTGGTGCATTCAGTTCTCTTAGCAAATGTTTCTACTTTTATTTTGTAGTAATGTTTCCGCATTTAGTTCTGATATTAGTCTTTTTCATTGTCTCTATGATATTTCTTTGTCAGTCTAGCTAAAGGCTTCTCAATTTTGTCACTTTTTTAAGAAAATCAAGTTTATTTTTGTTGATTATATTGTTTTTCTACTTTTTTTTTAATCTCCACCTTAAGTTTTTATCATGTTCTTTCTACTAGCATTGGGCTTGTTTCGTTCTTCTAGTTGTAGTTCTCCTAGGTATAAAATTGGTTTATTGATTTGAGATCATACTGTTTTGATGGAGGCACTTGAAGTTGTAAATTTTCATTTTGCAACTGATTTCACGGCATTCTGTAAGTTTTCACATGTTGTATTTTCATTTTCATTTATATCTATGTACTTTATTTATATTTTATTTTAATTTCTTTTATACATGCAATCAGTATACATCACTTAACTTGTAACGTTAATTCTCCCAATGTGAATACAGTTCACGCCATTCCAGTTGAGGATGCTATACACATTATCATCAACAGACAACAATCCATTTCTGTGTCCCATGAATGTATTGTCTCTCTATTTTTCTCCTTAATATCTTTCCTTACACACTCTCCCTTCTCCCACCCTCTTCCCACACTGTCTCCAGTATTTGTAACCATTTTTCATGATTCTATATCCTCTAATCTTTCCATTTCCACCATATAGTGTGGACATTCAGTATGTATTAAGTGGTTCTTTCATATTCTGGCTTGCTATGTATACCTTGTGTCTTATTATTTGACATATTGATAATTTAAAAGATTTTTGTTTAAATTCCACAGACTTGTGGATTTTTCAGTTTTCTTTCTGTTACCGATTTCTAGCTGTACTCCATTGTGGTCAGAGAAAATACTTGTATGATTTCAGTCTCTTTAAATTGTTTGTATTATGACTTAGCATGTGGTCTATCCTGGAAAATTTTTCCTGTCCACCTGTAAAGAATGCATTCTGCTTTTCTTATTTTCAGAGTTCTGCCAGAGGTCATCAAATAGTTGACTCAAAAAGATAGTGAGCTCATCAGCTGGCCCCATCAGGTGGTGGTTAAATGCTATGCAGAGGAAGCCAGGTCTCACATGGCTGACCACAGTCTGAATCTCAGCCTCAGTGGCTTGAAAAATACTCTGGGCATTTTTGTACATGCCAAGATCGTGATGAGGTACAGAAATGGAAAACAATAACACCACAGAAATGGAAAACAATAGCACCAACAGAAAAACTGGATTGCAGCATGAGCAGGACTTATTGGGGGTGTTCTCTTTATTTGTCTTTGTCCTTCTTTCATGCATGTGCACATCCCCTCTGAGAAAGAAAAGATAAGTTCAAATTTGTTGAGTTCATATAAGTGTGAAATTTCTTACCTTCTGGCACGAACAACCATATATGATACTTATTATGTATTTGTCTTTGGAATTCTTTAGATGTTGCTCCATTGTCTTAGAGATTTGGTGAGGATTTGGATTCATTCATCACATTTTTTTTTTTCTGAACCTGTGACATTATAGACATCTTTTCTTTTTTCTTTTTTTTTTTCCCAAGAGAGATATCTTTGTTGTAGGGCACATTTGCTTGCCAGAGAGACAGGAAGCGAGAAATCACCCCCCTCCCCAGGGAGGATAGCTATGCCACAATCCCTTCTCCCTCATTCTTCTCTCAGGATCTTGGGAATGCATGCACACACGCCTGATGTGTTTTAAGTTGTCGGGTCCAGGACTCAAACCACAATCGACCATGTGGGAGTCTAGCAACATAACCGTCGTGCCATCTGCTTGTCCCCTAGATATTTTTCTAAATGCTAGGGATACATCAGTGAACAAAACAGACATTTTTTTTCTATCTTAAATATCTTTCAATGTTTTATAGGGAGGCAAACAATAAATGAGTAAACTGAAAAATAATTATTTCAGATAGTCAAAAGTACTATGAGGAATATAAAATATAGTAGTGGGCTAGAGACTTAAGCAGTGTTTGCATGTGTATTTGTGTGTATGCGTAATTGTTGGGAATATTTAAAAAGGTAAGAAATTCAAGAAGCAGGCCAGATGATGGGATGATGGTTAAGGTATCGGGTCCCACATGGCCAAATGTGCATTCAAGTCCCAGACCCAGCAGCTTAAAAAACACACCAGGTCTATGTGTGTGCATGCCCAGAACCCCTAAAGAATGGATAAATGGAGAAGGGAGTGTGGTAGGACCATCACCCATGGGGAGATGCTTTCTCACTTTCCCTCCTTCTCTCTCTCTCTCTCTCTCTCTCTCTCTCTCTCTCTCTCTCTCTCTCTTGCTCTTTCCAGCAAGTGCATCTGCCCTCTGGCAAATTAAAAAAAAATTCAGAAAGCCTAACTCTAAGGAACAGAAATACGAGCTAACAACTTGAATGATATTGATGAGTCATGTCTATAGAGAGTGAAAGAAAAATATTTCCATAGCAACTCCTTTTGGTATAAATGACCTCTATATATGTTAGGAATGAAAATAAGGGTATTTGACTGGAACTTACTGATCTCATGAGAAGAAGACATAAGATGTAAGTGACAAGATACTCATGGTCTAGGTTTTTGTGGTTTACATGCCATGATGAGAGTTTGGATTTCATTCTTACCCTACTGGGAACCTTTTGAGAATTTTGAGCAGAAGAGTGACATCATAAAATTTTGGTCTTAAACAAGTGGTAGTTCAGGGTTCAGGACCCAGCACGGAGTTTCTGTAGCTCAGGGTGGGATGAAATTGGGCCATTGCCTATAAAATAGAGTCACTGGTCATTTAGATTATTAATGATTCAAGATTAAATTACCTCTAAAACCACAAATATTGTTCAGGAGAATCGTTAATTGAAGGAGTTAGGCAAAGAGACAAAATTAATTTATAAGACTAATAAATACAACAGAGGGATACTAGAATAGTTTTTTAATTGCTTTTATTTTATTATGTCAGAGAGTGCATGTGCATGTATGCAAAAGAGAGAAAGAGAGGAGAGGAGAGGAGAGGAGAGGAGAGGAGAGGAGAGGAGAGGAGAGGAGAGAGAGAGAGAGAGAGAGAACCCTCTCAACATGGCCTAATCATGCCACATTCTATTTTTCTTCAATTCTTCAACCCTTCAGGATTCTAGGCACATGCACACATGTTCATTTTCTAAGACACAGTGGCCAGGACTCAAGCCCTGGTTGATTATGTGGTATCCAGTTTCCACTGCATAGCTCTTAAATATGGTGCTATAGGCTTACTAGAGTATTAAAGAAGATTCACAAAGATAAGTGAGAGGTAATGAAGGGAGAGATTGCCTATGTCACTTAGGGCATAGCCATAGGGACATTTTATAGTACTGTGGGATAATAAAATATTTATTGGAATATTGCACTAGAACATACACATCTTCTGATTTTTTATTTCTTTATATAAAGAGAGAGAGAGAGAGAGATACAAGTATACTGGACAGAGTCTTGTCCTCCTATTATCCACCTGTTATGCTCCCTTGACATTTCAGGTTGACTCAGGATATGGAGCATTATAAAGTGGTATTGAGCCACCGTAACTGGGACCCTCCTAATATTTCTTTTTATGGATCACTGAAAGCAGCAGGAAGCAGCTTTGTGGCCTGACACATGTTTCATTGCAGCTATGTTTTTCAAGAGCATGTCTTGTTTTCCCTGGTAAAGTCCATGTTATTAGAGTATGTGCATATGCATGCCATTTTTACTATGGCTTGTACTGATTGCTTAGAATTTCCCCTCCCTACTTTCAGGACTTGCTGATGTCTCAGAAAGGGGCTTAAATTGCTTCTCAACTTCTCTTTCTAATTTTCTTTTTAATTAAGAAACATTTACTATAACTTGTAAAATGTTCATATTCCTGGATTGTGAATGACATCTTTTTAGTGGTAAACTGCTATTTATTTTTCTAATCAACATAATTTCACATGTCATAAAATTCACCTCCTTAAAGAGGACAATTCAGGGTTTTTAGTGTATTTTGTACAATTGTTAAATAATAGTCACAGTCTAATTCCAGAAGATGTCCATAACCTCCCCAAAAGTTGATTTTTGTTGCAGCATGCATCAGTACTTTGTTGCATTTAGATTGCATAATAATATTACGCTCTGTAGCTATCATTCATCTGTTGATAGACATTTGTGTCAGTTCTACTTTTAAGCAATTATGAATAATGATGCAATGAACCATTTGAGTACAAATTTCTGAGTGACTATATGACTTTAATTCTTCTGGGCATGTATTTATCCATATGTATGGGGTGGAATTGCTGAATCATATGGTAGGTGTATTTTCAATATTTTGAAGAATTGTCAAAGCCATACACATTGGAGATGAAATATTTTTATGAAAATTTATTTACCATTAACTATTGATCATATTGACTTATCATTAAATTAATACTTAATTTGGCAGATAATTGCACAGTGCTATGTTTCCATTTGCCAGCTCCTTTAAAATACATAATTTAGGGAACCAGCAGTTAGCGTAATGGCTATGTCGCTGGACTCCCACGTAGTCGACCGCGGTTCGCGTCTCGGACCCGGTGGCTTACAACTCACGCCGGGCGCGTGTGCGTGCGTGCCCAAGATCCCGAGAGGAGAATGGAGGAGAAGGGATTGCGGCGTGACCATCCCCCCTGGGGGGTGATTTCTCGCTTTCTGTCTCTCTGTCCCTCTCTGTCTGTCTGGCGAGCGCACGCGCCCTATAGCGAAAAACCTCTCCAAAAAAAAAAAAAAAAAAAAAAATACATAATTTAGTCATTTGTACTTATTTTTTCCTTCTTCTGTACCAATATACTCTATTTTTAGCATGGTTTTATTAGCAGCAGTGTAAAATCAAAAAATTGTATGATCTCTATGACTTTTTGTTAGTGCAACATTTGTGTTTTCTACTCCTTAGTATCTCCTATTAAAGTAAAGTTTACGTTGGGGCCAGCAGATGGCATAGTAGTTACATTGTTGGACTCCCACATGGCCAAAATGGTTCAACTCCCAAAGCTGGTGGCTTGAAAATCATCCTAGATCCCAGCAGAAGAATGAAAAACGGGTTGTGGTGTGGCCATCCACCCTGGGTGGTGATTTCTTGCTTTCCCTCTCACTGTTTCTGTCTTTCTGGTGAGGGCACATGCCCTATGGGGGAAAAAAAATCCTCCAAAAAAAAGAAAAAGTTAATGTGAATTTAAAACACTTTGAATTTTCTTTTAGAATAAATTTTAGATCTGCCTATGTCTATACGGAATCATTGCCAGTTGATTCACTAAAAATTCTTTTAATTTACTGAGGAATAAAAATATATGTGAACACATATTTCATTTTAACCTCCTGTGATTATATCTTTAAGAGATTAACAGATACATTGAAGAATTGTCTAATTGTGGGACCAACAGCTGACGTAATGGCTATGTTGCTGGATTCCCATGTAGTAGACTGCAGTTCAAGTCCCAGACCTGGTGGCTTAAACTCATGCCAGGCGCATGTGCGTGTGTGCCCAAGATCTCGAGAGGAGAAAGGAGGAGAAGGGATTGCGGCATGGCCATCCCCCCCAGGGGTGATTTGTCGCTTTCTTTCTCTTTCTCTCTCTCTCTGTCTTTCTGGCGAGTGCACGCACCCTACAGCAAAAACCTCTCCAAAACAAGAAAAAAAAAAAAAAAAAAAAGAGTCGTCTAATTGTGAAATCGATTTTAGAGTTAGTTTTCTGGGGACCAGCAGTTAGCATAATGACTATGTCGCTGATCTCCCATGTAGTCGACCGCAGTTCGAATCTTGGACCTGGTGGGTTAAACTCACGCTGGGCGTGTGTGCATGTGTGCCCAAGATCCAGAGAGGAAAATGGAGGAGAAAGGACTGCAGTGTGGTCATCCCCCCTGGGGGGGGGGGGTGATTTCTCGCTTTCTGTCTCTCTGTTTCTCTCTGTCTTTCTGGCGAGCGCACATGCCCTATAGAAAAAACCTCTCCAAAAAAAAAAAAATTGAATTAGTTTTCTGGTTGTCTACTTAATTATGTAAAGTGAGAACATAATATATGTAAATTTATGGCATTTTAATGAGTAATGAATAACAATGATATATAACAAGATATTCAAAATTCATAAGGATGCTAGGCATTTAAATATAGCATTTTGATAATTAATGCTAGAAATATTCATTATTTATATATAATAACAAATAAGAATAGAATATACTCATTAAACTTTGAAAAAGAAAAAAATCCAGTTCTTATCTCTTGATGAATTCAGTCAATTAAGGGCCTTTGTAAATTAATGTTTATTGTTCTACACTTTGTTTTCTCTTTGCCTGACCTCCTTCATGGAAAACAAATGTATATTATATTCTTATCTTATTAAAACTTTTTACCAATAATAAAAGTAGAAACAATTTTATGTCAGGAATAAGTGGGTCAAGACTTGAGAAAAAAGGTGATAGCATTTAATAGTATAATTCTTCTGATACATACTGTAGAATATACTCCTATAAAGAACTAAATATCTCTTCCAAAAATTTCTCTCTGGTTCATATCACTTCTTTCTCAGTACTCACACTTAAATAAATTTTTGAGTGTATTGTGAAAGCTGTAGTGTTGTGTTTTTTGTTTGTTTGTTTTATTTTTACTTTACTATCCAGACACTTTTACATTGTGTTTTTCTACCACCGAATCGATTATGAAAAAACAAAACAAAACAAAACAAAAACAAAAAAAAATCAGTAATTGCTCAGTATTTCTCAAAACATAAGCTCATGTACAGAAAAACTTTTTTTGTTGTTACCATTGTCTAGAGTTGTATCCATGTATTTATGCATGTGAAAAGCAACCCTGAGTAAGAGTTGAAAACTGAGACTTGTTTCTAAAAATGGACCAAAATCTTTTAAAATATTAATAATTTTCAGAAACTATACAACTAGGCTAAGAAAAGTTATCACATCAATTTATTAGAAAATTTCATCTGTGAAATATTTTTCTGAAATGTTGATTTTTAAGTATTGAGATAGTTCTGTGATTTTCTGCTTGGGGAAAATAATCTTGCCCTAGATGCAAAGAGAAAGAAAAGTTTAGAAACATAAAAGTTTTTTAGAAAGGACAAATACCACACTGATGCATAGTTCTTTAATCCAGGATTCATGTCTCAGATGGAACATGAGTCTGGATGAGTCCTGAATCCCAGCAAAACAGACTGCTGACTTTATGCTAATATTGGATTTAGAATAATTGGGCCTGTTACCTTTGAAGAGCATCGTTAAAGTCTTTGTTATAAAGGCCCTCAAACTTTCCTCCTGCTTTCTTTTTATTTCAGAATTATTAGTTTCTCCATCTAACCATGTAACCATTCATACAAACTTGCAATACATATTTATCATTTGTTATAAGTTCCAGAAAGTGTTGTAGGTGCTGAGCTTAAAATAGACAATGAAGGTCAGTTCAGTAGTCTCATGGTTAGGGGAGCCTGATCCCACCTGGTTGACTGCATGATTTGAATTCCAGCCCCGGTCGCTGGGAAAATGTGATGGCTGAATATGTATGCGTGTGTCAAATCCAGACAGGATGGAGAGATGGAAGAGAAGGGATTATGGCATGATCATGCCTCTTTGAGGATGCTTTCTCCCTCTCCCTCTCTCTTTGTCTCTGGTGAGTGCATGTGCAGAGCATGTGCGTATGCCTTCTAGCAAATATATATATATATATATATATATATATATATATATATATATATACATATTACTATCTCTTGAAACATTAACTCATCTACACAAAAAAACTTATGTTACTATTGTCTAGAGTTGTATCCATGGATTTGTATACATGTAATACTGAGCAATTACTGAGTTTTTTATTAATATATATATATATATATATGTATATATGTATATGTGTATACATATATATAATAACACATATATATGAGAGAGAGAAAGAACAAGAATGATGTGTGCACTGGTCATAAGGAAATTACAGTGTCTTGGGAGAGGGGATTAGGAAGTAGATGAATCAGTTCATATATGTATGGAAAATTATTTTGGATGATAAGGAATGGTAAATAGGAAAAAACAAAGTGTAACAAATCTGCTTTTGTTCATATGGTATTGTATAATACATGTAGTGAAATGCCTAGGTGATCATTTTATATTTAAACAGTGTTAAACTTACCTAAAATTCAATAAAATGAATATTAGAGAAAGTATAAGTTGTCTTCTACATAATGATTATGAATATAGTTAATAGCAACTTAATGTATGTCTTGGAGTATCTAAAAAAGATTTTAAATGACTAGCGGTAGAGGTGAGGGGTATACTAATTACTCTGATTAGACACATAGTATTTATATACTGAATAATTACATTGTATCCCACAAATATGTACAATTATTATATGTTAACTAAAAATGATTACATGCATATAATTCTCACTAGGGTAACAGATATGATTACAGTTATAATACTAACTGTACTGAATGAACTGAACAGAATAGTTTCTTTTTAACCTCCCAAATATATAATTTAATATTGGAAAAATCTTTTTTCCATAGATCCCAACAGATTAATGTAAATAAAATATCCAGTTGAAAGATAACATGGTTTTGTTATATATCTATTTAAATTACTTAAAAGGTCTTTATTACATAAAAAACATTAATTTATATAATCTAGTCATTGAAAATCTACTGGCATTTCATTGCTTATCTCATTATAATAATATCTAACAAGTATCTTAGCCTGCTACTGGCCCGTCTCACAGGACAGTCGAACAGTTTCCTGGGAGAGGGAGTGAGAGATGGGACAAACACACACAGACACACAGAGTGGAGACAATATGAGGTGCTGATCAAGTCTTCTGTTTATTGAGGAAGAAGGTCGAGTTATATACAAGCTGGTGGGCATTGATTGGTTGCCCAAAATGCAAATGAGATAGAACAGTATGAGCCAATCATTGATGTGGGTGGATCTCTCCCGTTGCCTAGAAACCCAAGCTACCTAGGGGGAGAACAGTTGGTCACATGATTTCTGAGAAACAGTTTGCTCAGTGAGGAAGTGAAGTCTAATGGTTTCCAAGATGGTGGATAGCTCACGATGGTGGATAGCTCAAGATGGCTTCCGTATGCAGTGTCCTCCACATGCTACCATGTCATTTATAGAAAGGAGATTTGTAAAAAAAGAGAAATTTCTTTGATTTATGATTCTGGTGGCTGGAAAGTCCAAAGGTGTGAGGCTGGCATCAACTGGCTGTGTCACAACATGGCCAAACAGAAGCATAGAACATGAGGGGTAAATGCAGAGAAAGAGACCTGAGGACCACCTTCCTTTTAAAACAATCCACTCTCTTGGGAGTTAACTCTCATGAGAGCTGGAACTCACATGAGATATCATGAGTGATAATCCACACATGAGGAAAATGTCTCCATGATCCAGTCGATCCATTAGGCCTCCCCTCTTAAAGATCTTATTACCTCCCAACACTATTACACTGGGCACCAAATTCCAAAACATGAACCTTTGGGGGACAAACCATTATCCAAACCATAGTGCAGGTACATAACAATTACGTTGTGTTAGGCATTCTTCTAGCTACTTTTTGTATATATTAACTAATGCAATCCTCAGAATGACCTACAAAGTAGGCACTACTATTGTATTTAAAATTTTTATTGATTAATTTTTAGTTTGAAAATAAAACTTCTGTATTTATTGTATACAATTTGATTTTAATATATGCATACACTGTTGAATGATTACATTAATCAAACTATCATTCACATCAATCACAGATTTGTCATTATTTTGTGGTGAAAACATTTAAAATCGGCTCTCAGTGATTTTCAGGTATCAAATACATTATTATTAATTATAGTAACCATGCTGTATGATAGAACTACAGAATTAATTCCTCTTGTCTACTTGAAAAATATCCTTTGGCCAGTATCTCCCCATTTGCTCCCACTTCTCATCCAACTCCTAATAACCACTGTTAGATTCCACACAAAAGTTAGATAATGCAGTTAATTGTCTTTTCCTTTCTGGTTTATTTCACTTAGCATAATGTCCTCAGGTTCATCCGTGTTGTCTCAAATAACAGTTTTACTTTGTCCTAAAGGCTAGTATTTCATTGTGTATACGTAAGATATTTTCTTCGTTCATTTATCCACCTATGGACACTTAAGTGGATTGCATATCTTGGTTATTGGGAAAAATAGTGCAGATAGCATGAACATGAAGATTTCTCTTCAACATACTGGTTTTATTTTCTTTGAATGAATGTCCAAAAGTAGAATTACTAACTCATACAATAGCTCTATGTTAAATTTTTTGATGAACGTCCACTTTTTGTGGCTATGGTTATTCTATTTACCATAGCCACAAAAAGTATACGATACTTAGGAATATATCTTACCAAAGAAGTTAAAATCCTCCAGAAGGAAAACTATGAGATGATAAAAAAGGAAATTGAAAATGACACAAAAAACTACTTCTTTGGGGGAAGTGTTTGAGGGGAGTATGATATTTTGAGAATTCTATGACTGTACTCTTTCACCATCGTATTAATCTTTTCCTTAGAAAACTAACTTAGAACCAAATAACAAACAAACTTTTGGCTCCTATGATATCAAAATGAATTTACAGGAGCCAGTAAAATAGTAGATTAGCCCAACAAAATATACTGAACTATGTTCACTTAAGAATCTTTGTGTTCTGTGTTCACTTGAATATATAAATTTTGGGCTGGACTGAAGTGTATATCATTTTGGGTAAAGTCTCTTTACCATCTAAATAATGTATAGCAATTGAGTGTATAAATAATAATAATAACAATTTTTAAAGTAACCTTTAAATTTATTTCCTCTCACATTTTTATTTCTCTGTTCCATATCCCTATCTGTTCTTTTTCTGTATAATTGTTTGCATCTATTGCCTCATTTGCATTTTCACTGTCACTTTCTGACTTATTTCAGGGTATCGGTACCTGAGACCTGAAGTAATGGCTACATATCTCAAAACAGCCTCCTCTCTTCAGATTTTCCTGCTTTCCTCATTAATCTATCTTTCAACACCAGACACACTGTAAAGAAAACAAACAAGAAAGATAACATCTCATTGTTCAAAAAACTTTAAGAAAAAACTCCTCGAACTTTTACTCAGGGTTCTTTACTATTTTGCTCTTGCCTCCTTTTCCTGCTTCTTTCTTTTTTACATCTCCCCATGCAGTATACTTGTATCTAAACTAGTATATTGATTTTCTCCCAAATCAACTCTTTCTTCTGTGACTTTGTTCAAGGTTTATTCTTTTGTTTTTTAAGGATACCTACCAAGTCATGCTATCTTTTGAAGGCACAGCTTGGATCCTGGCCCTCCTTTCCTCTAAATCATAAAGTATAAGTATTACGATTATAGCTGCTCCTGTCAGACTGACTGGGTTTACACCTGCGCTCTACCATTTACTGCCTGTATAACCTTAGATACATGACTTACTGCATATGGCTTGTAAGACACATCTAAATTGTTCAAGAAGACCTTGGGAAAAGTAAAAAATGTTTAAGAACTTTTTTTGTGCATATGCTGAGTTTTCTTAAAAAGCAGTAATTAAGAAGAATGAATTATTTTATCTAATGCAAAAACTTTATAATGAAGTCTAGTAGGAAATTTCACTTTATGGGTGTACAGTAATATTCCACCAAATCAAAAAGTATAAAAACATATAACTTACAAATATGTCGGTAAGAGTGAATACCTGCCATCAAAATAAATGTTAGTGAAAATTATTCTCAATCTGTATATAGTATGTTAATAAAGCATTCACTGGTATCATATTTCCAAGTATACCAATAATTATCAAAATAACTAATATTTTTCAATGTGTATTTATAGCATGCTAAGTGCTTTACATAAATTATCTCATTTACCCTCATGGTAACGTCATGAGGTAGTAATACCATTATTTCCCCCATTTTATAGAGAAGGGAAACATAGTCTTGGAGAACTAACTTGTTCAAGCCATTCAGTGTCCTGAAGCCAGGATTTAAATCTAGTCAGACTGACTCCAGGACTTACATTCTTTTTTTTTTTTTTTTTTGCAGAGGATTTTTCTATAGGGCACATGTGCTCACCAGAAAGACAGAGAGAAACAGAGAGACAGAAAGTGAGAAATCACCCCCCAGGGAGGATGGCCACAGCACAATCCCTTCTCCTCCATTGTTCTCTCGGGCTTTTGGGCACACACGCATACGTGCCTGGCGTGAGTTTAAGCCACTGAGTCCGAGACTCAAACCACGGGCGACTACATGGGAGTCCAGCGACATAGCCATTACACTAACTGCTGGTCCCAGGACTTAGGTTTTTAACCACAATGCTCTTTTATCCTGCTTTTGTAGGGACAGAATAAAATATTTATTAAAGGCTTCCTCTGTTTTGTGTATTATACCAGAATACTTTACATATGTTATCTGATTAATTCCCTAAACACTCAAAGGAAGGTACAAGCTATGTCTTTAATTTAAAGGACACAAAAATGAGGCTTTGTGAAATTAATTTGCCCAATGTCACATAGCTAAATTAGTGGCAGAACCAAGATCCAAACGTATCTAATCTGATAACTATGGATCTAATCCATAAAGACCAATATAAGATAAACATGAATGAATTCCTGTTCAGTACAAATAGTTTAGAATACTGTAAATAATTAATTTAAGGTTTTCAAATGTCAAGTTCATGTGTGTATTAAAAGAAAATGATTCTGTGAATATTCATGTGCAGAATAAAACCAAAAAAATGATCAACTAGATAACTAAAGAAAATATGATAGAAGTAAATATGCCACAGAATGTCATAGTTACATAATAAGTAGCAAGGATGTGTTAAATATACAAAATTATTTAATTTAATTTTTATTCTTAAAATTTAAAAATATTGTTAAAATTAAATAAATTATCATTAACCTCAAAGCCTAAAATCTCATGATCATAGCTGACATCCAGCTGAATCTTCTCATAATTGTTATTCAATCTGTTAGAAGTTGAGTCATCCTTTTCCTTAAAAACTATAAATTATATTCCATACTACAAAGTATTACTAAGGCAATTCTACAGCTGTGCTTGTAGGAAAACAGATACTAAATATACCAACTGGGGTAGTTCTGTTAAAATCAGAAATCCTGGAGGCAGGCAGATGTCTCTAGCAACTCATGGCTCATGCAATGAATTAAAGCCTTCACCCACTGTCAGAACTATCTTATCTGCCACTGTTTATATGACAATGGATTTTTCTTTAGAAATTTCTATGCTGTAATAGAGGGAACCTTTACACATCAGGATCCATCCCAGATGGGGATATGACAGTAGCTCTGGACACCTGACATTTCTTCTAAAATACTAACACACTCAGACACTAAGTCATTTGGGGATTCCTTTTTATTTTGATGGAGGGTAGCATCTTACGCATTGGCAATTATAATTTTTCTAATTCTCCATTGCTAATTTTATAAAGATGACAATTAGTAGTGTCTACCTTATGTATTTAGCAATAAGATTAAATATACTAGTGCTACTGCATATTATAGTGTGCATCAAGTTAGCTAATATAGGAATAAGGATGAATATTAGGATCAAATCATCCTGAACATTCATTATCATAATTAATTTTCATTCACTGAGACTGCTATTTTCAGTCTCCCTCTACATGTTTTGTTTAATAACTCCTGTTCTTCCACATACCATTTTATTTTGTTATTATTTTTTATTCACAATAGGAAGCATGTGCACACATTAAAGAGAGAGAGAGAGGTACACTTGACAGGATTTATTCAAATTGTGATGCCCTTTCCCAGCCATCCAGCTCCTCAGGATCTTGGGCACATGACTACATGTTTTCAGGCTGACCTGGAGGTCCAAATCCTTAGTTGGCCATGTGGCCTACAGCACTACAGTCCAGTATGCTATAGACTGCACCACCTGGGCTGAGCCTATGTATTTTTTTTCTTCTTCTTTTTTTTTTTTTTTGTAGAGGTTTTTACCTTAGGGTGTGTGCATTCGCTGGAGAGAGAGACAGTGAGGGGGAAAGTGAGAAATCACCTCTTCCCAAGAACGATGACCACTCTGCAGTCCCTTCTCTTACATTTTTCTCCCGGGATCTTGGGCATGCACACATATGCATCTGGCATGAATTTGAAGCCACCAGGTCCAGGACCCAAACCACAGTTGGCAATGTGGGAGTCCAGCAATAGAACCACTATGCCATCTGCTGGCCCTGGTTAACATATTATATTAAATAATTTCCTCTGATAGGAAATAATGTGAGTAAATTGGAACCTCACAAATATTAGATATTTCAGCATCAATCCTTTGCTTGACAACACTCTCCAAGATGTGTAATTACAAATTCAATTTTATACTCCTTGCCACCTATGTTATCTTCATAAAGACAGTGATTGCGTGTGTTTTCTGTATCTACTAGATAACCAGTTTCTAAACTAGTGATATAATCAGTTTTACAAAGGTACGAATATGGTTTAATATATATTACATAGTCATTTATTTAGTAATTTCTTTAACTCGTTATATTTGTTGTTATGTTATATCCCAAAAATAAATCGTGAGCTCCAAATTGCTTATAATAATAGCTGATTTCATAATCTATTCTGTTTTTTAAAAAAATGTGCCTCTTGGGGGCTGGCAGGGGGCGTGATGGTTAAGGGCACTGGACTCCCACATGGCCAACCATGGTTTGAGTCCCGGACCTGGCAGCTTGCTTTGTCACTTTCTCTCTTGCTCCCTAACAGTCTTGCTCTGTCCCTCTCTGTCCAAAATAAAATAAATAAATAAAATTCAATAAAATAATTCTTTAAAAATATGCTTCTTATTTATTGATGTGATCTTATTAATTAAGAAAAAAATTACCTATATTTCACTGATGAGGAAACTGAAGCTTTGCAAGATTAATGACTAGCCCACGGCTAACACAATGAATGAATTTTAATATGAAGATTTAAACACAGAATTCCTCTTCTTTCCATGATGTTACAATAGGAAATGAACTTACTTTCCCATCTGAAACAGCTAAAAACCTACAGAAAATATGTCAAATGACTTTTGGCAAACATTGGGAAACAATCAACTAAAGAGGATGATCCTAGGGGCCAGCAGATGGCATAGTGGTTACATCACTGGACTCCCACATGACCGACCACTTTTCAAGTCCCAGACTCGGTGGCTTGAAAATCACACCAGGTGCATGTGCGTGCATGGCAAAGATCCCAAGAGGAGAATGGAGGAGAAGAGATTGCAACATGTTCAAACCCCCGGGGAATGATTTCTCACTCTCTATCTTACTGTCTCTGACTCTCTCTCTCTCCAATGAGCACTTGCACCCTAAGGCAAAAAACTCTAAAAAAACAAAAAAGGATGTTTCTTGAATGACGGAAAGTAAATGAAATGAGATCTAAATCATTCCAAGACTGCAGAGAGTTTTTAGTCTGTAGCATAGGCAAAGGGAACACAGGTAGGACTCAACAATCTCACTGAATTTAGAAGACACTGCTGGGCATCCAGGAAAACCAGGGACACTGGAGTTAATAAGACAAAGTAATGGAGAGGAGGGAGCTTCACTCCAAAGTCCCTAGAGAGGCCTTCTCAGGTTGTCAGCTGAATGCTGATCAGTACATCCATAAGAGGATACTACCTGAGAATGGGGAAAGTGGCACCTGAAATGAGCAGAGAATACAATCTCTAGGATTCACACAGGACTGGGACAACATATTTCCCTAGTATGAAGGAGAAAGTTGCTCTGTATTAAAGGCTGTTCTTGTCTTGTGTTATAAAGCTTAAAAATAGGCTGGCAAGATAGCAAGTGTTTCCAAATAGTTTAACTGTGTCCACACAAAAACACACAGTTACATAGCAAAGTGATAAAAGTCCATTTGTGGAAGGCTGCATATTAGATCTTGCACATGAACAAATGTTTGTCCATTTCATACCCTTCCCCTACCATGGCTGTCTGCTTCTGTATTCCTGCTTGCTCTTCCCATGAGAAAATAGCTAGTGCTAAAACCCATCCCGTACCTGCTACTGTCTTTGCTAACTATAGCCCGAAACCTCTTTGTTTAGCAATGGAACTGGTTACATGGAAACCTCACTCCGTTCGAAATAATTAACTTGCTTGACTCAGTTTCTGTAACTGCTTTTGCATAGGAATCCTGCACACCTGGCAACCGACCCCTATAAGAGGCTACAATTCTGACTCTCGGCCTCCGAGCCTCAGGCTGTAGTCGCTGGCCAGCTAATAAAGACTCCCTTTAAACTTAATTTGACTTTGGTGGTCATTCATTCGGCGCCACTCTACAACACATTATTGGGCTAGACAGTAA
This sequence comes from Tupaia tana, assembly GCA_026018925.1. Classification (NCBI taxonomy): domain Eukaryota; kingdom Metazoa; phylum Chordata; class Mammalia; order Scandentia; family Tupaiidae; genus Tupaia; species Tupaia tana. The sequence goes on along the minus strand of JAKSZU010000009.1, from coordinate 9,237,495 downwards.
TGTTTAAGGTGGCTGGATCCCACATGGCCAACTGTGAGGTTCAAGTCCCAGATCTGGTGACTTGAAAAACATGCCAGGCACTTGTGTGTGCATTCCCAAACTCTTTGAAGGAGGAAGAAATGAAGGAGAAGGGACTGTGGCATGACCATCCCCCATGCAGGGGCTTTCCTCATACTTTTTCTCTCTTTCTCTGGCAAGTGCATAAGCCCTTTAGGAAATAAAAAATAAATTCACATTATTTACCATCCAGTCAGAAATGACCAACCATAATGAGGAGAAAAAAAGTTAAAAAAAATCAAGTGAGAGGGTTAAGGCAGCTGGATCCGATAGGCTAACAAGGCAGTTCAAATTCTGAACCTGGTAGTTTAGAAAACATGCTGGGCATATGTGCAAGTGTGTCCAAAATCCCAAGAGGAGAAATGAAAGATAAGGGATTGTGGCATGGACATTCCCTATAAGGAAGTGCTTTCTCACTTTACTTCTGTTTCTCTCTGGTGAGTGCGTGCACCCTTTGCAAATTAAAAACAAAACCAGATAAGACGGGTGTGTTTTTAAAAATGCATTGTGTGGTTTTGGGGGCAGAGATTGACACATTTATTCTAAAGTTTGAAGGAAATTTAAATAATCTAGAATTTTACCAAAATAACACAAAGTAAGAAAACTTATATAACCTAATTTGAAGACTCGTTATAAAGATACTGTGTGGTATTGGTGTAAGGATAGACACGTAGATCAATGGAACATAGTTAAAAGCCCCAGGAGGAGGGGAGAACCCTACACACCCTACACATGTAGTTAACTAATTGTCTAAAAATGTTCTAAGGTAATATGGTGGATAAAATATTTTCAGCAAATCATCTATGTTCATGCAAAACAAGCCATAGTCCCATAAAAAAAGAACTCAAAATTATTCACAGATATAGATTAAAATCTACAAATTTAAAACTTTTTTTTTGGGGGGGAGAGGTTTTTGTTATAGGGCATGTGTGCTCACCAGACAGACAGAGAGACAGCGAGAAATCACCCCCCAGGGGGGATGGCCACGCCGCAATCCCTTCTCCTCCGTTCTCCTCTCGGGATCTTGGGTACGCGTGCACATGCACCCAGTGTGAGTTTAAGCCACCAGGTCCGGTACTCGATCTGAAGTCAGCTACATAGGAGTTCAGCGACATACCCATTACGCTAACTGCTGGTCCCTGAGGTAAGATTATTTCTATATCAAAGCATACTATGAAAGAAATTCATAAAAAGTTAAAGTTAATGAATTAAACTTCATTAAATTTAATTACTGCTGTTCATAAAATACTACTAGACAATGCAAAGAACAGCTACACACAACAGGAAAAATTTTGAGGCATAAATATTTCCACTAAAAATGTTCAATATCATTAGTTATTAAGAAAATGAAAATCAAAACCACAATGAGATACTGTTACATACCTGTTAAAGTGACTGAAGTTAAGAAGACTGGCTTACCAAGCATTTATGTGACTGTAGAGCTATTGGAATTCATATACTGCTGAGAGAAATGTAAAGCAATACACTTTAGGAAATAATTCATAGGTTTGTTAAAAGCTTACATAATCACTTGTGATTTCACTCACTCATTTGACTCCAGGTATTTACTCAAGAGATATAAAAGCAATATCCACAAAAAAAGGTGCATGAAACTATTTATAACAATTTAATTTGTAATAGCTCAAAATGGAAAACAAATCCAAATTTCTACCAATAAGTGAGTAAGCAGCCACAAAAACAAACCATTGACACATACAATAACATTAATGAATCTCAAAATAATTATACAGAATGAAATAAATAAGAAAAAAAGTAGTATGTACTGTATAATTCTATTAACATAGTTTTAGGCCAGTCACAATTGGTATGGCAGTAATGGAACTCTTTGCAATGCTCAAGTCACATGGGAAATTGCATTGATTCAGAAATTGGAAATACTCATTATTGGACAGGGCTTTGACTGGAATGTCATATCTGAAGATTAATCAGAAAACTATGGAACTAAGGTGGATCTCTAGTAGGCTAACAGAAGTTCTTAGATGGCCTGGCATCATAAATAGCTCTGCCTGACAGAGAGGATTAGAGAAGATATATGAAAGAATTTATAACATAAAATAACCTGGACTTTTCCAGCCCGACATTGTAATCAGTAGAGATTGCAAAAGAGCAACTATACCAGAGGATTATTTTGAGAAAGACTTTGAAGGAAGAAAAAGAGACTGATCTTTGCTAGCAGGTGGTATATCACAGAACACTTGGTAGGCAGGGCTGAATTGAGAAGGTTTATGTGTGACTTGTGTGCTGGGCATTTGCTTTTCAGCAATTTGAGTAGTTGACAGGTAAATATTTTGTCAAAAATATTTAAAACCATACTGTTTCTGTTGCTATAGAGTCACAAACAAAATTATATAAAATTATAAGAATTTTTTTTTTTTTGGAGAGGCTTTTTGCTATAGGGCACATGCGCTCGCCAGACAGAGAGAGACAGAGAGACAAGAAAGCGAGAAATCACCCCCCGGAGGGATGGTCACGCCACAACCCCTTCTCCTCCATTCTCCTCTCGGGATCTTGGGCATGCACACACGTGCACCCGGCGTGGGTTTTAAGCCACCGGGTCCAGGACGCGAACCACGGTCGACTACGTGGGAGTCCAGCAACATAGTCATCACGCTAACTGCTGGTTCCTAAGAAATATTTTGAACATTATCTTTAAAATTCAGTATTTTGAATTTTTTTAAATTGTTTATTAACTGGCAAGAACTATGGCGTATGAGTTAAAAGTTTTTGATATGTAAAATAAATGTTTGTGGAAAAAATGTAAAAAAAAATGAAAAAATGAAAAAAAAAGTCACATGGGAAGGTCTTGGCTTTGTGGATCATCGTGTCAAAGACCTTGTTGGAGATGCCTGTCTCTGTCTTTGTTTCTCTCCTTCTCATGGAAGAACTAAACTTAAAAATATATAGATTTCTAGAAAATACAAATTAACCTATGGGGTCATAAAGCAGATTGATGTTTGGGTAGATGGGTTAGATTAAGTTGGGTGTGAAGTAGGGATAGCAAAGGAGTACAAAGATGCTTTTCAGGATGAAAGTTATGACTACTATATTCATAGTGGTGATGGTTTCATAGGTGTATATGTATTTTAAAACTGAGCAAGTTGCATGTCTTAATTAAAAACATTTTATTGTATATCAAGTGTACCTCAATAAATATTAAACAATTAAAAATTTAAGCACAATTATCTGGTTTTGAAGTGATGTCAATCTCCCTGACATATGGTCTATATAACACAGTCACTGCATTCTTTACCCTCTATGAATCCTGACTCTCTAGTACTGTGTTTTACACACACACACAGACACACACACACACACACACACAGTACATCCTCTTCAAACTGAATTGATAGCTATAAACTTTCAGATACCAAACAAACCAAAAGGAAGATAAAGTAACAGAGTATTTGATATTAAGAAATATGGTGGCCATCATTGTTGATTTTATGAAACTCAGACTATTTCGAAGGTTATGAGATCAAATGCATGTGGCTTATGTCACTAGGAAAGTGGCAAAAGGTCTTTCTTTCATGGCCACAGGTTAACCCTCATAAATCTGAACAATCTCTCTACAGGAGAGTGTTGCAAACCACACGGCAAATGGGACATGTTAAAACAAAATAATTGGGACCAGCAGGTTGTGGGTTAAAGGTGCTGGACTCCCACATGGCCAACTACAGCTTGAGTCCTGGACCTGGAGTCCTGAAACTCATGCCAGGCACATGTGTGTGCATTCCCTAAATCTCTGGAGGAAAATAGAGAAGGGATTGTGGTGTGGCCATCTCCTTTGTGTGTGGGGGGGTGATTTCTCATTTTCCCTTTCATTGTATCTCTCTATCTCTCCCACAAGCACAAGCACCTTATGACAAAAGCCTTGGGGGGAAAAATTTAAAAATAACCTGATACCAGTTAAATTTTGCAGAGTTTATCTGAGTAAGAGATAGGTTCTAGAACTGGCCAACATTTTGTACAAGGTCGGTTCATAATGTTTAACCCCACCACATGTGCAGGTTATATTTATAGCCAGAGAAAGAAAGTGACATAGAAAATCGATCTGGCTGGCTAGAGTTGGCATTTGCTTAATGTGGTCCTGGTTTAAGAGCATTCAGCCTCTGGTTGGCTAAGGGGTTGGCTGCTGTGATCTGCCGAGACTCAGCTGCTTGTTTACCAGAATACACTGCTGGATCAGGTTACAGGTTTCACTACATCAAACTAGGTTCCATTCAGTCTATATGAAGAATTCTTTGGACCAAATATTATCACCCCAATGCAGAAACGGACTTAGGCCAGACCTATCAATTGATCATTCATAAAGTCATGAATGGTGCAAAGAGCCAACTCACACAAACTATTGCAAACAAATCACAGAATGCATCTTAGTAACAATAAATCTATATCCCTATTTTGAATATATGATGAAGAGCATGTTTTGGTTTTGTTCTATGTTACCTGTTTTGTTTCGCTTTGTGTTGGTCCAAGACGGCATAGGGGGATATCCATTTCATGTACTGTCTAAGCTAAATGACTTAGTAAATGCAAATATTAGCTTTAGGTGAGCATATAGAGCAAATTTTCCAATTAGCAAATAAATCTATACATTATAAACATCTTAAGCCATCTGAGGGGAAAATGTATCAATTGTATCAGTTACTCATAGGTTTAAAATAACTGATAGAATTTGTAAAGATTCCAACAAACACTGAGCTAATTCTCCTGATACACAAGCTACTTAGCTGGTCATTTTAGTATCAGCCTTTACTAATTCATTGCTTACAGACCAGAAACTGTGAGTGGACAAAATGCACTGAGGTAATATCACAGTTCTATTTCCTTGATTTTGAGAGGAACAATAAGCTGTCAGTGCAATAATTTTGCTCAGTACAATGTACTAGCCCCTGAGCCTGACTTTGTTGTGCAATGAAGAAATCAGAAATGATTTCTCTCCTTTTTTTGAGTTAACAATAAAATATATGAGACGGGTGAACAACTAGGGAAAACCCGGAGGGGACTCAAATAATACTCTAAGAGCGATGCAAGCAATTTTCTGTGAGTACAGATGAAATAATTATCTTAAGAATACAATAGTTCATGAAGACCAAAAAAATATTTTCCTCATTAACTGTGACTAATACTTCATTTAACTATTCATAAAACAAAGAGAGCTGTCAGGTGAATAAAATGGCATGATTTCTTTATTCTTTAGCCAATATTGCCACAGGGATAAAACCGATCAGCTATCTTTAAGTTATTCACCTTGAATAGGTCAACATAATATCTACATTTCAAAGGGTTTTTATGATGTGAATTTCTGCCACAGAAATAGCCACTGAATAAAAAGAACAACTCTTATGGAAAATTAAACACCTATAACAATGGGCAAATGATTTTAAGGGTGTTATCTGCCTCATAAGTGAAGCTAGACATATAAATGACAGAAATTTTATCTTATTGATTTTATTTTGTATCCTTATTACTAGTGACTTATGAGATTCCATCATTAAAATAAAATCACAATTATGTAATGGATATATCATAGCTTATGTTATTTGTTTACGTATCAAATGCAACTCATTCTGTTACCTTAAATTTGTATATGACATTTTACTTTATTTTATGAAATAAGTGATGAAATGAGAGGAGACCAGAGAAGAAGGGATTGTAGTGTGGGCATTCCCCCCAGAGAATGATTTCTCTCTCTCTTCTCTCCTCTCTCCTTTCTCCTCTCTCTCTCTCTCTCCCTCACCTCTCTCTCTCTCTCTCTCCCTCTCTCTCTCTCCCTCCAGTGAACACATGCACTCTATATCAATTTTTTTAAAAATGTAAAAAAAAATCCACAAACCATATCTTTGAATTTCAAAATGTAATAAGAGGTTTCTCTGCATGATGTGCTCTGCATGCATTAATACACTTGCTGGCTTTTCTCTTGTTAGTCTCTCTCTTGTTATGGGGATCTGTCCCAACTACAAACTTAAGATTGAGGAGAAGTTATATTTCCTCCCCAAACTATCATATTATCATATGTTAAAGTTACACGGAACAAAATTGATATGCATACAGACACAAAATTGAGCTTATGAGTGCATGGGAAATTGGCAAAATCTAAATAAGGTTGATGAATTTTTGTCATTGATTTCCGGGTTGTGACTATGATTATACAGGATATTACCATTGGGTGAAATTGGTTTAAAGCTACATGGGATCTTTCTGGATTACTTTTTACGACTGCATATACACTTAAAATAAAAAGAATTAAAAATAAGATTCTGATATTTGATTACATGATTTACTTCACAATGACATCGCATAGAAAATTGAATAGGAATTGAATGAAGCGCTCTAATGATCAGCTTATATTTTATGACTTCAGGGTTATGAATTAGGATCCATGGTTGGAAACTGCAAGGAAAAGAGATTTTCGTATAATATAAATAATAATGCTTCAGTATATAATTTAGAAAAGTAAAATCAGAAACTGTGCTACAGTTTTTCATGATCATAAAGAAGATTCAAATACTGGGTTAGTAGACAAAAACCATACTTATGGTCTTCTTTAAGTTTCCAATTTTATGAGAAAAACTGGGGTCTGAAAAAACATTTGCAGAACTTTAAATGTATTCCAAATAGCATTAAAATAAGTGCACTCAGAACTTCCCTGTTGAAATATTAAGCCTTTCAAATATATCTCATTTTATTATATTTTTCCACATTCTGCTTTGTGGCTTCCAAGTGGTCTGTATGTAAAACTTGGCTTTGCAGGACCAACAAATGGCGTAATGGTTACATCGCTGGACTCTCATATAGTTGACCATGGTTTGAATACTGGACCCAGGGGCTTAAAACTCATGCACGGCACATGAGCATGTGCACCCAAAATCCTGAGAGGAGAATGGAGGGGATGGCATTCCTCCATGATCATTTTCCCGGGAGTGATTTCTCACTTCCTGTCTCTGTCTCTCTAGTACACACACCCTATAGCAAAAATCTATCTAAAAAAATTTTTTTCTTTAAGAGAAATTGGACAGGGGACCTGAATATATTTTTCTCTTCTGTGAGATCCAATGAAATGTCAAATGTATGATAAAATCCTGGTAGTGATCATGAGGTTGTTTGTAATTGCTTCTTCTATACGATACCATTCTACATGTGGACCTTTTAAATTTCTGTCAAAAGCAAAAATGAGGCAAAGCAACAAAACTCCAGATAGTTCCTCCACTCACTCTTAAAGAGTGGAGTCCTTGAAAATGGACCAAGATAAAATGAGATAATGACATCCTTCATGCAATCAGTGTGCTCAGGGACATAGTATTTATAATGGAAAAGCATACACTTCCTGACATACTTAATTCGCCTAGGAATTGCAGCAATCTGGGACCAGCAGTTAGCATAATGGCTATGTCACTGGACTCCCATGTAGTTGACCGCGGTTCGAGTCTCAGACCCAGGGGCTTAAACTCACGCCGGGCGCGTGTGCATGCCGTGTGTGACCAAGATCCTGAGAGGAGAATGGGGGAGAAGGGATTGCGGCGTGGCCATCCCTCTTGGGGGGTGATTTCTCGCTTTCCATCTCTGTCTTTCTGGCAAGTGCACACATCCTATAGAAAAAACCTCTCCAAAAAAAAAAAAAATTACAGGAATTGCAGCAATCTCAGCTGCAGTTTACTTTGTTTAATTTTTTAATTTTTTTACTTTCAATCACTGTGTATCATTACAACTTAAAAAATTTTCCAACATTAATATACTATATATTTGTCCAGTCAAACATATGATCATACATGTTATCATCAACAGATAATTTTGTGATTCCCTTTTAATTGGGGAGCAGACAAATAAAATGACATCTAAGTGTTTGGTATACTAATATTCCAAACTTCAAAAGTAAAATGTAGTGACTTTTTTAAAAAAAGAATTATTTATTTAACTTCACTTATTTTTATTATTTTCTAATTTGCTACAGAATACAGAGCAAAATGGACAATTGTTAGAGTGTGTTCATCAGACACACACACACACACACAGAGAGAGAGAGAGAGAGAGAGAGAGAGAGTTAGAAAGCAAGTTGCCAGATCCAGGACTTGAATCATGGTCTACCAGGTGGGAGTCCAGTGCTTTAGCCACCATGCCATCTGATGGCCCCTAATGCAATGACCTTTTACAAACTATTACAATATATTGCGGGATACCTGGATAGAGAGCCAGGGACTATATGTAGTTGAAAGTCATTGTCTCAATTGTCAGTCAAAGACGTATCCTGGGAAATTAGATGCACTTTTCAGAAAATGCAACAAGTAGCAAAAAAAAAAAAAAAAAAAAAAAAAAAAAATTCATACTTATTAGCTCATTCTTTAATAGTATAATCTTTTACTATTTTTTCATTTGGATTTGAAAATCTATTAGAGTCAAGGGAATTGTCAAGAGCAAAGAGCAGGAGTTAAGTTGAGAAACAGCAGGTGGGAAAGATGAAAATGAGTGAAAGTAAAATTGAGTTATATCTTTGGAATCCTCAGAATAAGTCACCTCTGTAAGTAATTCACTTGGTTACATATTCAATGAAGATAGGATTACAGTTAATTTTTTCTATCTTAAAACTGTGTAATTAGGTGCATAGAGGTTTATGCCTATGTTTACATCCTAAAGTATTTTACCATTTATCAAAAAATATATAATTTATGGGCCTGTAGGTAGAGTGGTGGTTTAGGTGCTAGATACCATATGTCAGATTCTGCAGTTGAAATCTTGACATTCTGGCTTGAAAGCCATGCTGGGCACGAATGCACGTGTGCCCAGAATCCCCAAGCGAGAATGGAGGAGACGGGATTGTAGTGTGGCCATACCCCGGGGGGGGGGGGGGTGTTTTTTTTTCCTTTTCCTCTCTCTGTCTCTTTCTGGCAAGTGCAGCCCTCTATGGAAAGTATTTCAAAAAAATTATTTTCAATCTCTCTGTGTTGTATTTTAGGAATTTCTCTTGTAAACTGCTTGTGATTGAATTATTTTTATTGTAAGTTTCACTTTATTCTTATCTATTTTGAAATTTTTCACTTCTAATAAGGAGTTTTAATGCATTCACATCTATTACAATTTCTGAAATGTTTGGTTTTAATTCTTATTTTATATACTTTAAGAATATTTCGATGCTTTAAGCTTTCACTTCTTGTACCTTTAAAGACTCTTGAATTAAAAACATTTTCTGTTTGATTTTCCCTTTAGTGGTTTAGAAGTTATACATCTTACATATTTTGAGATATTACCTACCAGCCAATAATAATAATACACATATTTAACTTATATTTTCTTTCAAAATGTAGAATTAATGCCTACATTTTTTCCAAAGATAAGACATTTATTGCAAAATCACTTTCTCCTGCTAACTTTCCTTGGTAATAAATCCATATATGTGGACAGGCTTACTATAAAACTGATAGCATATAAAATTGCTGCATCATTGAATATTCATGAAGACCAAATTAAAGTACAAGTAGCCATTTAAGGAGCAAAGTGAAAACCACACTGAACTCACTATTTTTCATAACTGTTATTGTATCATTTACTTTCACATTGCTTCTATGCTTATTTCATAATTATTACTTGTGCATAAATATATTTTTATTATTGTCTTTGGAATACCTGTCTTGGTGTATGGACTTTCAAAGTTCTGGCATAACTTGTTTAATTCAATATCCATCAGTGAACTCTTACAAGGGCATTTAATATTCATGTTCTGAAGACAGTGCCCAATGATTCTACTACCTTCCAAATGGCTGAATTCATGCATATATTGAATATAAATATAAAAGTTGTCACGACTCCAATGAAGAGGAACAAAGACTCATTTTAAGACATATATCCGATTTACCAAAATATGCTAGATATTTACAGCATGAGGACTCTAAATTATGCATTTCCATTTTTACACTTGTAATAATAGTTATGCTAAAGAACCATTAAGAAATTTTAAATAGAGTTAAAATAAAGTGAAAAAATGGCCTTAAATGCAGTTTCATTCAGCAACCTAAATCTATCTAAATCTGATATCTATGAAATGTTATAAATGGATGGAAACCTTTTCTGTATTCTAAAGCTTGCTCATAGTAACTATTACTTATATTGCCAAGAAATGTCTGTTTTTAACTCATAAATGTATTTTACTTAAGTCATGCATCATAGATTTTTTATATAGTTTTTTTGTGATATGCTTAATTTTTTCTTTTTTTCTCACTCCCATAGTCAATTTAATTCAAAATTTACCGAGGGCTATCTATATGCTGGACCTCTGAATTGTATGCAACGGTGCATATGAAAGAGTTACTGTTCTTGAAGAGGTCACTCTAGCAAGCTATGCCAAGAATACTCTGTTTTTTCATATCCAATCCTTTCTCCCCATTTCAACTCTCACAGCAGAATTTCAGTCCCCTCATTATTTCTGGACTATTACAATCAAATTTTTTTAATCCTTTTTGTGTTATAAATGAGTTTGAAGTTTAAAAAACACGTTGTTTATGTATGTATTATAAAGCATACATTTATATGCACATATTAAAAACACGTATCTGCATTGATAGATGTCCATGACATAAAGATGTATACATATTTATGAAATGCTTATACATTTCATGTATCTTTTTGTATAATGTCTGTTCAGATCTTTGTCTCATTTGTTAATTGATTTTCTTATTGAATTTTCAGGGCTCATTATATATTCTTAATATAGAAAATATTTAACCATGTCATCAGATATGTAATTTGTAAAAATGTTCTCCTAGTCTGCAGCTTGTCCTTTCATTCCATTAGCAGTGTTCTTTGCAGAGCAAAAGTTTTTAATTTTTATCCATACAATTCAATAATTTATTATTTGATGGGTTATGCCTTTGATGTTTTAACTGAAACCGAAGGTCACATAAATTTTCTTCTGCTTTCTATTAGAAGTTAACGTTTTATTTATTTATTTATTTATTTATTGTAAGAGGTTTTTGCTTTAGGGCACTTGGGCTTACCTAAGAGAGAGAAAGAGACAGTGAAAGGGAAAGTTTGAGAATTCACCCCCACCCCAGGGGGGATGGCCAAGATGCAATCCCTTCTCCTCTATTCTCCTTCCAGGATCTTGGGCACGCATGCATATGCACCCAACATGATTTTCAAGCTACGAAGTCCGGGATCAAATTGTGCAGTCAGCCATGTGGGAGTCCAGTGACATAACCACTAACCATATGCTGGTTACCATAACTCTAGGTAGAGTTTTATTTTTGCATTTAGATCTATGATCCATTTTAATTTTATTTATTTAAAAATAATGAACAAGTAAAACTTGTCCGTATTCAAGGCTTATAATGTAATGTGCGCACACACACACACACACAAATGGTAACCATAGGTGCTAATGGATATGTTAATTTTATTGTGGTAATTTTTTAGTTAATTTTATTATAAATTGTGAGCTATGTGGCAAGATATATTTTTATGCTTACGAATGTTGCCTTCTGAGTCTGTTGTTACAGTGGTATTAAGTATATATTCTAGCATATTACTTGTATTACTTGGTCAAAATAACTACTAGCTGATTCAGCAGCCAAGACCTGAAATTGACTTGCTTAACAGGCCAAGATTTTTTTTTTTGGTGTGTGTGTGTGTGTGCAAATAATTTCTGACTTCAGTTGACAGTCTCTTCGCTGTCATATGACCCAAGAATGCAGGCTGCTTCCATCCCATAGCTCTACCATTGCTCTGTCCTTCTTGGTGAACTAGCACTTACAGTACTAGTGTCCTTCTTTGTCTCCTCTTACAGCTTTTGCCTTAAGGTCTATTTTATCTGATACCAATATCGTGACTGTAGCCTTTTTTTCAAATACTTATTTTATTTAACTTTATTTGTTTTAATTTGACCAGAGAGTAACAGAGAGAGAGAAAGAAAGTAAGTGAGAAAGCAAGTCACCACAGTCGGCCATTTGAGGGTCCAGCGCCCTTAACCACCACACCACCTGCCGCCCCCCCCCCCATTATTTATTTCTTTATTTATTTATTTGGCTTTGGCTATAAAGTATGTGTGCTTGCCATAGACAGATAGAGAGAGACAGAAAAACAGAAAGTGAGAAATAATCTCCCAGGGAGATGGCCACACCACAATCCTTTTTCCTCCATTCTCCTCTTGGGATTCTGGGCATGCACACACACGCAACCCATCATGATTTTTAAACCGCAGGGTCTGAGAGTTGAAGCGCTATTGCCCATGTGGGAACGCAGTGCCTTAACCACCATGCCACCTTCTGGCTCCTCCATGCTTAATCTTAAAAAAAAAAAAAAAAAAAGAAAGAAAGAAAGAAAAAAAAAAAAGAAAGAAATGATGGAACTTACATGCACAAAAAAACCCCAAAAAACTCTTGTCATATTAAAGCCAGACAATTTCAGGTCTTGTCTGCTGAATCAGCTAGTAGTTATTTTGATTGAATAATACATAGCTACTCTTTCTGTTGTGGGGAGCATTTGAATATTTTAATTAGAAAGGTAGTAGTGCATGAATTCTTATTGGGAAACATTCTACCAATACAGAAAACTCACAATTCTCCCCTTTCCAAAGTTCCTCCAAAATTCAGTCCCATCCTTACAGGTAACCATGACAAACAAAACAATCTTGCTTGTATTGCTTTACAGCTTACTCTATCTTTTTTCAGAAATAGATATACTGTGAAATATATTGTTATTTTTAAACATTCATGAGTAATTAAGAACATATAGATCTGCCAGTTGCCTCTTCCACTTAATAAATTAGATTCAATCTTTCATTAAAAGCACATATAGATCTACCTTACATTTGTAACTACTCCCTAAAATTCCAAAGTGTATATGTACCAAAAATAATGAAAGCATTCTCCTCCTGATAAACACATGAGTTGTTTCTCATTTTGCTGCTATGATTAATAGAATGGAAGCCAATATCTTTAAACATGAATTCTTAGACAAATATGTATATTTTCACATAAGAAAGTCATACTAATAAGGACATTGATTAAAGTTGACAGGGTATCAGTATTTTAAGTTTTTAAAAATATTGCTGAAATTTTAGTTTTGATAGACCTGAACTATTTATTTTCTCAGAAACTAATATATGTGGACACTCTACACCTTCACAAATATATTATTTTATCAATCTTTAAACTTTTGTTCAAAATTATGAATGTAAGATATTATCACTCTAAGTTGTATTTTCCTATTTTCTAATAACACTAAGAAAATGTCCTGAATCCCTCTCCTAAGTAAGGTGGGATGTGTGCAGTGTTGTCCAGAGTAACAGGATTCCTCAGGGTATGATTTAAAATCCTGAAATGTCAACAAGATATTTTCCCTTTACTTTGAGAAACAGGTATTCAGTTAGAATGTTCAGAAGCCAGGAAACAGAGTAATACAGGAAATCTTCAACTGGTGAGGGGCATTGGAGGGACCCAGGGAAGAGCAATTGCAGAGTTCATGGGTGAGAGCACATGTAAAACCAATCCAGGGAGCCCAAGGCTAGCATCTGGTAGTTGGGCCCTGAACCCAGAGTTCTGTGTAGTGGGGAAAAAACACCAAAAATAGACAGTGGGGGATCTGCATGGTGATAGGTCTGGTACAGGAGAACCAATATCAACAGCCTTGAGAAAACTCTGAGTCATCATATCAGCTGGAAACTGCAGGATATTTGAAGTAGATAAGTCTACTTGAATGAACCATAAGCATGCCAGACATCCCCACGCTACTTTTTTTTTCTTTTTTTTGGAGAGGTTTTCACTATAGGGCGCGTGCGCTCGCCAGACAGACAGAGAGAGACAGAGAGACAGAAAGCGAGAAATCACCCCCAGGGGGGATGGTCACGCCGCAATCCCTTGTCCTCCATTCTCCTCTCGGGATCTTGGGCACGCACGCACACGCGCCCAGCATGAGTTCTAAGCCACCGGGTCCGGGATGCGAACCACGGTCGACTATGTGGGAGTCCAGCGACATAGCCATTACACTAACTGCTGGTTCCCTCCCACACAGATTCTATTAGGCAAAAAAGTCTAGCAAACTAGATTTTCCTATGGGGTAGACATAGACCAGAGTCAATGGAAGAATAATTAATCTCTTTTTTTCTTTTTAATCAGTGGTACATGTCCATCAAGACACAAATTTTCATTTCCTAGGAGGATTCCAGTGTTTTTAGAAATTCAGCCTCAGTAGATGTTTGTGTGCATAGTAATTTCCATGGTCTTTTCTCATTTAGCACTTATAAAGGAGGCTTTGGTTTCTAGCTGCCTATTTAAGGTCATTTATCTGTGTATGTGTTCACTGGCCAGTTTCAAACTAGACATCCCAGTAAAATTCTACTGCAAATATCAGAGTGGCTTAACAACATCCTTGCTCTTACTTCAGAGTTATAGCCTCCAGACCAGTAGATTATCTGTTCATCAGTGTCTACTTAACAGCTTCTTTGAAAAATACTTTGAAGGTGTATTTAAGAGACTAAGAGAGGATGACTAGATATCTCAATGCCATTGTCCAAAGTCAACCTTTAAATCAAGTACCCTGCTACTGTCAGAAGAGATCCAGGGTGAGGCATGGGACAGCACAGGGACTTCTGCAGGGAGTAAGAATGTTCTATATCAGGATCAGGCACGTGTCAACTGGGCTGTCCCACTGGGAGCAGCGCACAGCCTTCAGAGGAGAAAGCCACAGTGATGAACTGGTCAGCAGGCCAGATTCCAGAGCTGGACAGGAGCACACCAGAAAACACCAGGGGAAACACCAGGCTCTGTAATGTAGGAAAGTTCAGGGACAGAGAGAAATGCCAGCACATTGACAGAATCAGTTCTCAAGGACCCTGGGCCTCAGGCTCAAGGACCCTAAGGTTAATAAAATCCACAGATGGGTCAGTAGATGGTGTAGTGGTTAAGGTGCTGGACTCCCAAGTGACTGACAGTGGTTCAAGTCCTGGAGCTGCCCACACTGGGCATGTGTGTGTGAGTGCCCAAAATCCTAAGAGGAGAAAAGAGGAGAAGGTATTGGAGCATGGCCATCCCCCCGGGGAGTGATTTCTTGCTTTCTGCCTCTCTCACCAGTGAGTGCACACACCCTATAGCCATAAAAGAAAAATCTCTCAATTAATAAATAAAGCCCACAGACAACCTGCAGATAATGTTTCATTTTCATTGTCACTCTCCTTCTTTAGGCCTCTTTTAATACCCTGGTAAAGAGTCTCTCTTTTAGTTACACGAGAGACATTATGAAGTACTGAGAAAGTATTTAAGAGATGTAAGAGACAAAACATCACCCTCAAGTTAAAAGATGTAGAATAGCATGGGCTCTAGATGAATTAAGACCATTGGTCTAATAACCAGCAGATGATATAATGGTTCAAGTTGCTGGACGTCCACATAGTCAACTATGATTCGAGACCCAGACTCAGTGGCTTAAAACTCACCCTGGATGAATGTGAGTGTGTGCCTAAGATCCCAAGACGAGAATAGAGGAGAAGGGATTGCAGTGTGGCTATCTATACTGGGGGTGAGGGGTGATCTTGTGCTTTCTGTCTCTCCAGAGAGCACATGCACCCTATAGCAAAAATTTCTCCAAAAAACAGAAAAAGAAAAAAAAAAAAAAAAAAAAAAAAAAAAAGACCAGTGGTTTAGTCCCAGCCCTTTCACTGACTAGTCATGTGATCTTGGGAAAATCGCCAAATACTATGAGCTTTGGATTCATTTGGGAAGAGAGTTTGGTGAGTTCTATCCAATAGGACTACTGGGATATCATGTGATCTCTGAAAATTACTTGGCCCAGTGCCTGGCATATTGTAGAACTTCAGTGAAAGTTGAGGAGTTGGGTTCCTGGTTAAAAACCCTATCATGATATTCAGGTCTGACAATAGGCAATTGCAAAGGTTTTACTTTACTACATCATGGGGAAAAGCTGCCCTCCTCACAGCAGACTTGGTGCAGAACCAATGCATTTCAGTCTCCAAAGGGAGTAAATTGAGGTAAAGGACTCAGGCCCATTTCACTCTTCATTCTTCTATATTTGTATTCCTTGCACTGGCACCTCCATCCCTAAATCTCTATCTGAAGCCTTGGGCAGAGGCTTTCAGGTCCCTCTGCTGAAGACTTCTTATGGATGGGAGGAGAGAGAACTTCAAAAACACTTTTTCTAGTATATGTTTTCACTTCTAGCTCTTCGACTTCAGCCTCTCCCTGATCCCAGGGTTCGTAAAACTACCAAAATGTTTAGTTCTGGGCTCTTTCAGCAATGAATTGACCCCAACTTTTCTGTACTGATCCATCTGGCCCTCGACCTGTATACCTTTTCATGGTGAGAAAAGAGAGCAAGGGTTGGATGTGGGGGTGGAGGTGAAGGACAGTTTGCACTTTCTCCAGTTTTAGACTTCTGTTTGAACCTTTGTGGTGATTAGAAACTTAACAATTATTTTTGGTTTACTGCTTTAGATGGCTATTCCTAGCACTTCAGTTCTCTTTCTTGCTCACTTGAGCTCCTGACAAATGACAATTTCTAATATTATTTAGACCCCAGAATTTACTAACCTCTCCTCTGGGAATTTGTTTCATCAAATAGAGAATATGTGGTGCTCAACTCAAGACACCAATTTAGTCAAAAATGTTGTGGGGTTGTCCAGCCAAACAGCATCTTGGTTAAGGTGGCTGGATCCCACATGGCCAATTTCATGCTTCAAGGCTTGGACCTGGTGGCTTGAAAAACACTCTGGGTGCATGTGTGTGCCCAAAATCCAGAGAGGAGGATGGAAAAGAAGGGACTGTGACATGGTGATCTCTCCTGAAGGATGCTTTTTCACTTTCTCTCTTTCTCTTCCTGTTTCTCTCTGGCTAGCACATGCTCCCTAAGGGGAAAAAAACTTTTAAATGATGCTTTGTAAATAATTACACATTTTTACTTGTAAATATATGTTACCTAATTTGGGTGTGAGTTAGTCTCCCCACCTGGATTCAACTCAGAGCTCCTAGAATTCAAGTCAAGTCAAAGACCAACTCCTTTCTTCTCTCCCAGTTATACTTCTATCTAAAACACTATTTTCTTATTTTTAAAATTTTATTATGACTATTTATACATTCAATCACTATACATCATTTAAATTGTAAAGAGATTTTACCCAGCATTATATACATCTCAGTGCAGTTGAGAATACCATACAAATTCTTCATCATCAACAGATAACAAACCATATCTGTGTCCGACAAATACCTCATCTCTCCTTATTTTTCGCCTAATTTCCTTTCCTGCACTCTTCCCCTCCCACACTCTCCTTCCACTTTGTCTCTAGTGCCCATAACAATTTTTAATGCTTTTATACCCTCCAGTATTTTAGTCTCTACCATACAGTGCGGACAGTCTATATATGTTAAGTGGAGACATACAATGTCTCTCTTTCATAGCCTGATTTGCTTCACTCAGCAACAAATCTTCCATATTTGTCCACTTTCTATCAAATTCCAAGGCCTCATTGTTTTTATGGCTGAATAATATTCCATGGAGTATATGTGCCATACTTTTTCAATCCATTCATCTGTTTGTGGGCATTTGGGTTGGGTCCATGTCTTAGTAATTGTGAATAGTACTGCAATAAATATAGTTGTGCAAGCACTTTTCCGACTGAGCATTCTCCCGTCCTTTTGGTAGATACCCAGGAGTAGAATTGCTGGATCATATGGTAGTTCTATTTGAAGGTCTTTGGGGAACCTCCATATTGTTCTCCACAGTGGCTGGACCAATTTACATTCCCACCAACAATGTACGAGTGTTCCTCTTTCACCATATCCCCACCAGCACTTAGCTTTTTTTTTTTATCTTCACAATTCTGACTGGGGTTAGGTGGTATCTCATTGTGGTTTTGATCTGCACCTCCCTTATGATGAGGGATATTGAGCATTTTTTCATCTGCTTTTTGGCTGTTTGTATGTCTTCCTTAGAGAGTTGTTTATTCAGCTCATTTTCTCATTTTTTAATTGGATTAATCATTTTCTTCCAGGTAAGCTGCTTGAGTTCTCTGTGTATTCTGTTATCAGTCCATTATCTGAGGTACAGTTGACAAAAATTCTCTCCCATTTCGAGGGTTGTTGATTCATACTAACTATGGTGTCCTTTGCTGTACAGAAACTTCTTAATCGGATGTAATCCTATCTGTCTATTTGGGAGATTATTGTCTGTACTTTTGTAGTCTTGCTTAAGAAGTCTTTGCCTACCTCAATATCTCCCAGAGTTTCCCCAGAGTTGTCCTCCAGTAGTTTTATAGTTTGCGGTCTTAGGTTTAGATCTTTGATCCACTTTGAGTTGATTTTTGTTAATGATGACAGATAGGGGTTCAGATTCATCTTTCTGCAGGTAGATACCCAGTTTTTCCAACACCACTGCATTTATTGGTACCCTTTTTCAAAGATGAGTTGGTTGTATGCTTTGGAGTTTATTTCTGAGGTCCCTACTCTGTTCCATTGGTCCTCATGTCTGTTTTTGTGCCAATACCATACTGTTTTGATTATCACAGCTTTGTAATACACTTTGGGGTCAGGAAGTGAGGTATTCCCTGCTCCACTCTTCTTGTGCAAGATGGCTTTGGCAATACAGGGTCTTTTATGATTACAGACAAATTCTGTGATTGTCTTTTCTAGATCTATGAAGAATGTCTCTTGTAATTTTATCAGGATTGCATAAACATGTAGATTAATTTGAATACAATTACCATTTTGATTATATTAATTCTGCCAATTCAGGAACATGAGAGGTCCTCCCACTTTTTTGTGTCCTTTTTGACTCCCTGTTTAAGGTTTTCATAATTTTCCTTATAAAGGTCTTTGACATCCTTACCTAGTTTTACTCCTAGATATCTTATACTTCTTGTGGCTATGGTAAACGGGATTACTTTTTTCAGTTCTGTCTCTGTCTGCTTGTTGTTTGTGTACAGAAATGCTATAGATTTTTGTAAGTTAATTTTATTACCTGCCACTTTATTGTATGCATTTATTACTTTGAGAAGTTTTCTCGTGGATACTATTTGGTCTTCTATGTACACAATCATGTCATCTGCAAACAGAGAGAGTTTCAGCTCTTTTTTCCCTATTGGAATGCCTTTTATTTCCTTCTCGTGTCTGATCATATTTTCATTAATTTTACCTTCATCAAAAATTGAGTCCTTGCTTAGAGATAACCAAATGGCAATAAAGATAACCTAATTATAATGCCACTTTAATGGAGTGGCCCCCATCTCTCCTGAGCTAGGGAAAACAGTAGATTCTGAGTATCATTTCAAGGAAATACTATTTCTCAGGAAATACTCACAGATTATGCATATGGAATGCCTAGTTCTTGCAGTTTGTTAAACTAAACTGAGGCAAGAGCAGCAGATATTTCTCTCTGGTTTATCCATAAGCCAAAAATAAATATTAAGAGCCATTTTCCATTCCATATTTTTCCCTCAACTGTAGGGCACACCATCTGAAAATCTGGTCCTTGCCACCAACCAGTATAGTTTAAAATTAACTCCCACAGAAAGAACCACAGTTTCCCAAAGCCCAAAAACGTCCTGGCTCCAAACATTTATATCAGATTATTCTTATCTCAAGTTCCACCTCCTCATCGTTTCTTTTTACTTTGTCACTCTAAAATAACAACAGAGAGACTCTTCAAAAAACAAATTTATTTGAGAATAGAAAGGGATTATAATCTGGGATATGAATGCTATGATGAGTCATAGGCAAATCTGAGGAAGCTGGGGTAACGGGAAACTTTTAAAGACAACTATATAAGTTGTTTTAAAATAATTATCCTTGTAAACAATAGACTAATAGCAAGGATAGCATCAGTTCAAGATTGAACATTCATTTGCTGGGTACATAAGTTTTTTAAGTGGCCTTTGACAAGAAAGTTGTGGTTTGACAGAGTCTCTTGTGATAGTTTCCATTATAAGGCAATTGTGCACAAGGATCTCCCCTTCTTTTCTGGTTCCATTTTGTTAGGATATGATGGAAGTGACTCGGTTTTGCTTTTGAAAACTTTTGCAACTCGTTCTTTAGGTTTTCAAGAACATCTAACCATCTTCCTTATTGCTGCTCCTAACATAATTCTATGGGTAGAGGTGTGTCTTCCTTACCTTGGGATCCCCACTACCAATGCAGTGCCTTCCAAAAAGAGCAGATGCACAATTAATGTTTGGGGAATACATGAACCATTAATAAGAAGATTTTACTTAAAAATTAATTTATCTTACATTCTTGAATAAGCAAATAAAACCCAGGCATGATATCACTGGATTTTATAGAGCAACAGACTAAAAGAGATAAGTAAATCTAAGAATTAGCCATCCTTTATGTGTTTTTCCTCTATTTCTTAAACCCCCTTAATTTATTGCTGAGCTTTCTAACTTTTCCAAGGGAGTTCCTATTCCAATATCATATTATCTCGTCTGAGATCACAAAATGGAAGATGTCTCAACATGTTTTGCAAAATAGCAAAACTGTTATTCTTAAAACAGATAAGAGCTATAAAGTATGAACTCTGTCACTCAAATACTTAGATTCTAGAGCTAATTAAGTTCTCTACTACAAGGAACAATATTTTATAAATACTAAATACCAAAAGTAAAACATAGATAAATCTCAAAGTCACTCAGATAGAACAAGAACACAAAGATGTTACATATTTCCTCCTGATGCTTGCCCTCCTTGTCCTTCACTACTTAGAACTTTGCTTTCTTCCACCACAAACTGAAGAATTTTCTTCAGACTTCACTAAGGATAGACAAAACTGCTGACCTTGGCCCTGAAATGTGCACTGGCTATGGCAGTAGTACCACTCATGGTAGCAGTTTTAGCTTGAGACCTCTCTTTCTCTTCTCTCAAAGCTTCCTCATACAAGGATGGGAAGAAAGTGGGATCATCACCAATAACCCTGGAGAAAAACTGTAGGACTTTCAGCTTGCTGGTTTCAGCATAAGCCCTTGGACCCCACAGGAATTTATAATGTGGAGGATCACTGCTGGGAACCTGCCAGTACTCTGGATATTTTTCCTAAACCAAATCTCTGGTGATAAGCTTCCTAGCCTCCACATAGATTAAATCAGGATATACCCCAATCACATTCACAACCTCACAGTCAGCACCTCCCAGATCTTCTCATCAGGAGCAGTTTCCCTCCATAAAAATCACACCAGGTAAGTATCAGGAGGCCCTGGTCTTCATCAGCATCCCACTGTAGGTGAGATCTAATGTTCGAACAAGCACATAAGAATGGGTTTTGGGATTTACTTCTTTTACATTGATACCAAAAACCACCTCCATGCATTCATGGGCTTTCTTGAAAATCACAGGGAAGTGAAGTGGTCCTTATGCACTTTGATAACACTCTTCAGCATCTCTGATTGTAATGGGCTCCTTTGTTGTGCACTTGATATTCAGGAACTTCACCAACTCAGCCACCTTGTTATCTAGTATGACACTGAGAATGAACTCAGGATCTGGAGCAGCCTGCGAGGTACTTGGATTCTTCTCTTTTGGATTCTGGGACCCTTACCAAATTGGCTCAATGGAGTAATTCCCATGCTCTTGGAGAAGAAGGGGGCTTTCTGAAGATTCTGGGGAAGACTTACTTGTCTAATAGCAAGTATCTACTCAAGTGTACCAGGGATCAGAACAGGAGAGGCGGAGGAAGAGGAGTAAGAGGAGAAGAAGGAAGCTTCCCCCTTCTAAGTTGTGGAAACCTGCACACCTACCAGGCTCCGTACCTCTCTTTGGGGCCAAGGGCCTTGCTCAAGTTTGTGGTACTTACTCTTTTGACCATAAGCTGACTGGTGTTGTGACAGCCAAAAAGCATATGGACAGGAGGTGGACAATGGGGTTCTATGGGCTAGAAGGAAATAAGTACAGGTCACAAGCTTCACCATTGGTGTTTCTAAGAAAGGCTGACTTATACATGGTATTATAGGGCCTCTTGGGTTTCCTGTCCTCCTGCTTGGACTGTGTCCTGAGAGTTTGAAGGAGGAAGTGAGGCAACTTCATAAGGTGCAGCTGGCATGCAGAGTGTGAGATTCCTGGGTTGACAGTAGGGCCGCCTGGGCTGGGAACACTGAGCACCACTTTACTCACAATGGGTGGGGCCAATGGTAAATACGTAGAGCATGCATCTCACCGGGACTCAGGTACTGCCTGGGCCTCCTCTGCATTGTGACCTGAAGATGTTGACACCAACTCAGGTCTCAATGCTGATTCTCAGAGCTCCTGTGAGAGAAATTGGGAGGTGGGGGGCTCAGGCTGTAGATTGCAAGCACAGCCCTGAGCACCTCAGAGCTGACAAGAAGGTAGGATCAAAACCTGTAATGTCCTTACTGTTCAGGGGTGGGTGATCCCTTCAGTGCTCACTTTGGGTCCTGATCTTTCCTTTATCAAAGCCTCATCCACACCCTGGTGCTCATTTTCTGAGAACAACAAGGAGGAAGTGAGCAACCTTTACTTACAGTCATAGTCTGCCTGGGGCCTCCTATGGGTGTAAGCAAGGGTTGCCTGAAGTCTGTGGGTGTTGAAATAAGGAGATCCTTTCGGTCATCATTTTAATGCTTGATAGGGTCTGGGATTCTTCCTTAAGCTGAACTGATTCCCTAACCCTCAGACTAAGCCCCTCAACTCACTAAGACCAGGATGGTGGGAGTGAAGCCCCACCATAAGGGATCCATCATGCTCAAGGTCTCCTAAGACTGATAGCAGAGACAGAGTAGGAGAGGGGCCCTACCTCTTCTAGGTTATGAAAGTCTTTTGAATCCTTTCTCAGTGTCTTTAACTAGCGACAGAGCCTGAGATTCCTCCCTCTGCTGAGTTGAGCTTACCAAAGCATGAGAGCCCCTCATGTTTACCTTCCTGAGAAGTAGAAATCGGGAAACAACATAGATGTGTCATCCCTGCCTGGTATCTCCCAAGCCTGATAGCCATGGCAGGGCTGGAGACTCCTTTGTTTTGGGGTCCATGTTCATCTTAGTCCTCCCTCAGTTTAATTATCTTGATGCACAGAAGGGCCTAAGACTCCTCATTATGCTGTCTTGAACCAGTACCCCTAAAATAAAGTCCCCATCTCCTTCAGACTCTTAGAGATCAGGCTATATCACATCTGGCCATTCTGCTCCGAGCCTCCCAGGGCTGAAGGCAACCAGCCACAGGTTTGGGTGGGGTCACCATTGTCAATGATGGGAGAGCCCCTCATGTTTATTCATTTTTCTTTCTGACAAGAACTACGTCTACTCTTTCCCTCACCTGGGTGGCCCGGCCTTTATCCTATCAGCTCAAGGTCTCTCCCCTCTTGGCTAAAACCTCATTCCCCATTTGGTGGTGAAAGTGATAGCCTACCACAGCCAGCCAATGCCTACTCAGGGTGTCCTAGACAGTGGGGGCAGGGCCCTATCTGTTCTGAAGTGGGGCTACCCTCAGTTTTCCCTTTGGCTACTCAACTTGACACATCACAAGGACTCAATAAACCTCTCCTTCCCCTCCTCTCTCCACTGCTATATCCTCCTAAGACCAAAGTCCTCACCTCACCAAGATCCAAGAATCTGATTGATTGGATGACTGGAGGAGGAATAATCGCTTCCTGACTGGTGCCTATGGAAGGTGCCCCTCCCCTCTTTCATGCACGCACGTGAGCACGTGCGCACGTGCACACTAGGAGTTATGCATGTGCAAGCTCATGCACATAGGAACACCATACCAGTAATTTTAAAAAAGCAGAAAGTGTGGAGAGTCAGGAAAGTGCCTTGGTCCCACTGTCTTGCTTAGGGGTTCTCAGAACTGACAAGAAGCAGATTTTTTTTTTTTTTTTGAGAGGTTTATGCTATAGGGAGTGTACGCTCACCAGCCAGACAGAGACCGAGAGATAGAAAGCGAGAAATCACCCCCCAGGGGGGATGGCCACACCGCAATCCCTTCTCCTCCATTCTCCTCTCGGGATCTTGGGCACGCACGCACATGCGCCCTGCGTGAGTTTTAAGTCACCGGGTCTGGTACGCGAACCGCAGTCAACTACATGGGAGGCCAGCGACATAGCCATTACACTAACTGCTGGTCCCAAGAAGCAGTTTTCAGTGAGGCCCTCTCCGTCAGCACTGAAAGATCTCCTCAGTCCTTCCTAGGGTCTTTACTTTGATTCCTAGTTCCTTTATCTGACTCCATCTAGGATTCTTCCTCCTTCCAACCAGACTCCACACCTCTCAATCGAATCCTCAGCTCTCACAGACTCCCAAGGCAGAAGCTATGAAACATCACATCCAGTATATCTCATTTGGCCACTGCCTGGGGGTTCATAGGCTGACAGCAGGGGCAGGATGCGGCTGGGATCTCTTCTATATGCCATGAGAACTCCCTTCAGAACTCCCTCAGTCTTCTCTTTACTTATGACCAGGGTCTGAGATTCCTCCTTTAATTGGCCTGAGACCCTGTAGGTTGAAGTTTTCACCTCTGAGAATACCGGATATGACAGTGACCATCAGCATCGCCTGGGATCTCCAGGGCTGACAGCACACGTTAAGACTAATTTCTATAGATATTCCCTTGCATTCTGAGGTGGGAGAGATCCTCAATCCTCCTCAAAGTGTTCATATTTACTCCTGACAGGCTCTGATTCTCCTTCTTTCTGTTTACCTGAGGATGTATCCTGCAGATCAATCCCATATCCCTGAGACCTATGACGGGTGAGTTATAAGGGTGCGCTATATCTTTCAACCATGCCTGGGACCTCTCAAGACAGAGAGCAGAGGTGAGTCTCTGTGGAGACTTCCCTTTATTTGAGGTCCTTCAGGATTCTCATGCCAACTGCTGGCAAAGCCTGGAATTTCTGCTGACCTGAGCCTGGTCATCTCAAATCAAGACTCACCTCCTTTAGATTCCAAACGCTATAGTTGGAAAACACTGCATCTAAGGATTCTGCCTAGGACTTCTGAGGCCTGAAAACAGATGCAGAACTGCGTTGGTGCTCCTCAGCTTTTCTGTAGTGGGAATCATTTTGCTTTTCCCTCAGGACTTTCACTTTGGTTCCTGGAGTTATATTACTTAAGCCCTCTTTATCTGTGGACCTCAGTCTGCCTGCCTCTAACCAAGGACTCACTCCTTGGGTTCCCAGAATTGAAAAGGAAAGTGTGGAGGGTCTTCTTACTCTGACAGCCCTACTAGGGTTTTCCCAAGGCTGACATCAGAGCTAGAGTGGGAATTCATGGGATCCACACTGTTTGACGGTTAGTTAGTCTTTACCTTGGCTACTGGCTTTTGGTTTATTTATTTATTTATTTATTTTAATTTTTCAACTTATTTTTTACATTCGATCACTGTGCATTACTACAGCTTGTAAGATGAATTTTCCCAGTATAAACACACTGCACACCACTCCAGTCAAAGACACTATCATATACATTATCATCAACAGACAATCCTCCACTTCTGTGTCACTTAAATGTTTTCCCTCTTTATTTTTCTCCTTGATTCCCATCCTTTCACCTTCCCACACCTTCCATCCTCTTCCTTCAGTTTCTGGTATCCACAGCCATTCTCTTTGCTTCTATATCCTCCAGTCTTTTCAGTTTCCTCCATAAAGTGTGGATATTAGATATATATTAAGTGGAAACATACAATGTCTCTCTTTCATATTCTGACTTGCTTTTCTCAGTAGTAAATCTTCCATATTTGTCCACTTTTTATCAAATGCCAGGGTCTTTTTTATGGCTGTGTAGTATTCCATAGAGTATACGTGTCACACTTTTTTAATCCATTCATCTGTTCATGGACATTTGGGTTGGTTCCACGTCTTAGCAGTTGTGAATAATGTCACAATAAACATGGATGTGCAAGCACTTTTCTGGTTTTTAAGCATCCAGTTTGTGTTATTCTGTTGCAGAAGTTATAGGAAACTGATATGTCACTGTATCTTCACTTTTGTTCCTCTTTCTATAATTTTCCAGGGTCAATTTAGGAAGTAGAAGACAACCTGTCTTGACTGTCATCTTCTCAGGTAAAAATAAAATATTAAGTCTGTAAATAATGTTAGGAAAACTAATGTCTTTTCAGTATTTAGTTCCACATAAGTTTATATGGTATATTTCTGCACTTACTTGGGTTTTCTTTTAGCTGAATCTATCCATAAACTTATATAGCTGTTTCCATAAATATCTAATAAATTTATGTGAGTTTTCCTCTGAGATAAATTTTGGACTTTATTGCGGCTGTGAATGAGCTATTTTGGATTATATGTTCTTTTTATAAAAAAATATTATTCATTTATTTAATTCTATTTGTTATCATTATTTTTTTATTTGATCAGAGAATGACAGAGAGAAAGAGAAAGGGAAAGAGAGAAAGCAAGCCACCAGGTCTGGGACTCGAACCACAGTCAGTCATGTGGGAGTCCAGCACCTTTAACCACCACACCATTTGCCAGCCCCTGTATTACCTGTTCTAATTAGTTGCTGCTTTTGTGTGGCAAGGATCTTGGTTTTGCTAAAGTGATCTATTCACTGTTTCTGAAATCTCTTATTTATTTGAATAATCCACACACCTATTACTTTTCGTTTTCTAGGCAGATGATCACATTGCCACCAAATATTCAATAGTATCTCATTCTTTTCAATATTCATTCCTCTGATTTAATTTTATATCCATAGCTTTGACTTTAGGTTCTGTCACTGTTTTGAGGAGCGGAGATAATTACATGACCTCCCTTCATTCCTGATTCAATGAGAATGTTTCCAACATTTTATAATTAACTGTATCTGTTGTAGAATTTAGGAAAATGAAGATTCTTTCTAAGTCTTCTACATCTTTGCACCATGACCTCATGTTGGATTTCTTTCAAAGACTTTTATCATACTCACAGGCATAAATGAATATTTTTCCACCTCTAATTTGTTAATGTAAGAAATGATAATAGAAAATATTTTCTAATGTTAAATCATGTTTCCATTCCTTGGACATAGTCCATTTGTTCATTTAACTCATGACTATGTTGAATATGCTACTAATTTATTTCATATATTTGCTGCTATGTAAATGATTTTAGCTCAAGTACTCTTTGCACGGGAAGGTTCTCACTTGATTTTTGAATCAAGAAGAGCTAGCTTACTACATTTGCTACATTTGGGGCTATGCTTGCAACACTACTGAATTTACTGCTATGTATAGCTAATTTGTAATAGGTACTCTTTATCTAAAAATTATTTTAAGGGAACCAGCAGTTAGTGTAATGGCTATGTCGCTGGACTCTCATGTAGTCGACCGCGGTTCGTGTCCCGGACCCGGTGGCTTAAACTCACGCCGGGCGCATGTGTGTGTGTGCCCAAGATCCCAAGAGGAGAATGGAGGAGAAGGGATTGCGGCGTGGCCAGAGTGATTTCTCGCTTTCTGTCTTTCTCTGTGTTTCTGGTGAGCGCACACTGCCTGTAGCAAAAACTTCTCCCAAAAATAAATAAATAAATAAATAAGAAAAAGAAAAAGAAAAAGAAAAAGAGAAAAAAGAGACAGACAGTAAACAGGTGTAGTTATTCTGTAGTTTCTTCTCCATTTCTCCATTCAGTCTGGATTTTAGGTGTGCATACACACGTGCTTGGCATGTTTTTCTAGCTATAGGGGCTGGGATTCCAACTGTATGATTGGCCGTGTGGGATCCAGCTCCCTTAAACACTAGACTACAGGGTTAACCTGAAAAAACATTGATTTAATTGTAAAAACCTTTGAGTGTTCACTTTATTTCAGGTTAGTGTGACAATTTACAAACTCATCAACTGCTTTTCTAAAATTTTTGGCATCAACTGCATGTTTCCTGCTGCTCTATAAGAAATGCTATCCATAGTCTGCAATTCAGAGGATACTTGGTCACTGACAAAATTCAGTACTTTTTTACTTGCCATTTAAGGAAATAAACATTTAAAAGACTAAAATTTTTTTCAGAGTACATATTAATTTCTAAACATATTCTGTTCTGTAGTATAGGCTTAGAGATAAATATTATTCAGGGAAAATAAATCTATTTCTCCTTCAATTTTTGAATAAATTTTTCAATGAAAACAAATGAATAGTTGATAGGAAGAAAGCATGAGAATAAAAAAGGCATTTTTTTTTTTAAAGAAAGAGATTTTTGCTGTAGGGCAAATGTGCTCACCAAAGAGACAGAGAGACAGAAAGCAAGAATTCACCCCCTCCCTGAGGGGTGGCCAAGCTGCAGTTCCTTCTCCATTCTCCCCTCAGGGTTTTGAGCAGACACACACGCTCCCGGCATGAGCTTTAAACCCAAGAGTCTAGGATTCAAATCACAGTGGACTATACTGGATTCCAGCAATGTAACCATCTGCTGGTCCCAAAAAAGGTTTTAATACGAAGTGTGTGATACACTATTTCTTCTTTCCGGTTTCGTTTTTTTTTTTTTTTTTTTTTTTTTTTTTTTTTCAAATTTTTTTCTAAAATGAAACAGCTTTTTTCTTCAGTTTGAACAAGATCTGTGTTTTAGTGTATTGTGAATATGATGCCTATAATAGTTATTCACCCCTCTCTTCTGTCCTCTGCCCTTCTTTTCCTTGCTATATTTCTCAGAACTATATTATTTAGACTCTAGCACCTTAAGCTTATTATTGAGCTTAGCCAGTGGGTGGAACTTTGACCTGATAGAATAATGGAATAAAAATTCTCAGGACTTTCATAAAAGGTTACATTATTATAACCATTATTCGCTGTCTTCAAAAAACTTAAATGGAGACATTAAGATATAAAAATATTCAAATCTAGGGACCAGCAGCTAGCATAATGGCTATGTCGCTGAACTCCCATGTAGTCGACTGTGGTTTGAGTCCCAGACCCAGTGGCCTAAACTCACGCTGGGCACACTTGCATATGTGTCCAAGATCCCGAGAGGAGAATGGAGGAGAAGGGATTGCGGCATGGCCATCCCCCCGGGGGGTGATTTCTCACTTTTTGTCTCTCTGTCTCTTTCTGTGTTTCTGGCGAGCGCACGCGCCCTATATAAAAACCTCTCAAAAACAAACAAGTTAACAAAAATATTCAAATCTAACTTCATAGGCACTGACTTGATCTGTAAACTTAAAGAGATCCAATGTCTGGATATAACAAATGACCAAAAGCTTAGCAATTTAAAATAAAACATAGTTAATATTTAATTTTCTGTGGGCCAGGAATTCAGGCTTACATGAATGCCTCTGAACTGAGTTTTTTCATGAGGCTTCTTGATAAGAAAAGGGAATATCTGCTTTCAAAGTCACTTACATGCTTGTTCACAGATCTCAGTTCCTTATCGTATGTGGGTCACCACAGGACTGCCACAAGGTACAAAAATGATTTAAGAAAGGGTAAAAGTTAATATGCTCAAAATGGAAAACAATGCCTTTTTTTTTTTCCTTAGAGATTTTTGCTATAGGGGGCACGCACTTGCTGGAGAGAAAGAGACAAAGAGACAGAAATTGAGGAATTGCCCCCCAGGGCAAAAAAGTCTTTCAGGACTTTGGGCATGCACGCTCATGTGCCCAATTTGAGTTTCAAACCACCAGGTCTGGGACTCAAATCACAATGGAGCATCTGTGAGTCCAGCATTAACCACTATGCCACCTGCTGGCATTGACAACACCTTTTAATATTGTAATTCTGGAAGTAATATCCCATTGCTTCTGCCATATTCTACTCATTAGAAATGAATTCTTTACCACCTTTATGCTGATACAGCCCTAACGGTCCAAATGCCTCTCCTCATTCTCTGCTCTCCTCAGTTCAAGCTTTTTATGTTTCTTTTTATATACGTCTTTTAAGAACATATGGGCATCCTTGAATTTTTTTAAAGCTCACTCCGTTAAACAACCCCCTCCCCAACCTTGTTGAAATAAGCCTTTCCTTACCTTGGGCTTCTGAAGAGATGGCTGAGAGATAACCCTGAAGTTTTCAAGATGGCCTTTAATTTTAGTAAGAGGATCTGTGAAGCCCTGGCTTACTCTATCTGAAGGATCTCTTGTGAGACTGAACAGTACTTTGAGACACTACCCTTGCTCTCTCTGAGGTCTTAACATGAAGACATGTAGCCACTCTTTGTTTCATTTTCAATCTGTTTTCCCCGATAGTGCCCTTTAGCAGGTTTTGAAGAGAATGCTAACAAAATCTTAAGGTTCCGTTAGAATACTATCTTTTGGGTCTTTGGAAAAGTCATGACAGATTTTTGCATAGAAAAACACATCATAACTTTCTCAATGACCTAATATAGTTTTCTGGTCTTACAATGGGAGCAGGAATCTGGTTTCAAGTTTTCCACATGGCTAACAGTAGTCTCTAATCATATCCTATTTTTTTATTTGGGTTTTTATTTAAATAGGTTATACCCTTTTCCTTCTGAACTCCTTGTTATCAAATAGTATCATTAATGATTTCCTGGTGCAGCAAGTGGAGATTTTTCATTTCCAGATTCACAAATAAGATAGTTCTTCATTATCCTGGCTTTACAAAGATGAGACAGAGTTTATTTCAACTCTGTGCTCTATGTATTTCTAATTTCCCATAACCTTTCCCTGCTTATGCATTAAATCCTAGGATCATTTTACTAATACTCAAAATCAGTTTAAGTATATCCACAAGGTGTTCTTCAGCTCTCATACCTTGTTCTGACTTTGTTTTATTATTTTTCAAACCTGTATATATATTAAATGTATACGCCAATGAGTTGTGGGATTAAGCATATAGCTAGCAAACCATCAGCATAACCAAAATAGACATACCCATCTCCCCCTTACTTATTACTACCTTTTTTTTTTTTTTTTGGAGAGGTTTTTCGCTATAGGGCACGTGCGCTCGCCAGACAGACAGAGAGAGACATAGAGACAGAAAGCGAGAAATCACCCCCCGGGGGGATGGTCACGCCGCAATCCCTTCTCCTCCATTCTCCTCTCGGGATCTTGGGCACGCACGCACACGCGCCCGGCGTCAGTTGTAAGCCACCGGGTCCGAGACGCGAACCGCGGTCGACTACGTGGGAGTCCAGCGACATAGCCATTACGCTAACTGCTGGTTCCCACTTATTACTACCTTTTCTGATAAGAAAACTTAGCTTAAGATCTTCCTTCTTACAAAATTTTAAATGTATAATGCAGTGTTATTAGCTATGGGTATTATACTGTATGGTAGAAAGTCTAGAAGTTATTTGTCTTGTTTAACTAAAACTTTGTACCCTTTGATTAATATCTCCTCATGTCCTCCTCTTCTCAGCTCTGGACAATCACCATTTTACTCTTGTCCTTAATGAATTTTATTGTTTTAGTTTTCACATATAAATGGAATCATACAGAGATAATTTTACTTCTATTCTGATTTGGCTGTCTGTATAACTTACTTTACACATAATAATTATATGTATTTGTGGGATACAGTATGATGTTTTGATATACATGGGGACTTCAAAGAGCTTATGAAAAAATTGAAATTAAAATATGGGTTCATTTTAGTACAAAAGGTTTTGAAATCCATGTATAGTTTTTTCATAGTATGACTTTTATATGAACTTTTTAAAGATCCTACACATGTATACATTGTGTTATCAGGGGGTTTAGCATATCCATCATCTCAACATTTGTAATTTCTCTGCTGTGAGAGAGAATATTCAAAATCCTCTCTTCCTGCTATCTTGAAATGTACAATACAATATGGCTGATTATAATGATCTTTCTGTGTATTAGCACACCAGAACTTATTCCTCCTATCTAACTGTGATCCTGTACCTGTTAACCAGTCTCTTCCTTCTGGCTCCCCTAAGCCTTTGATAACCATGATTCTACTTTCTACTTCTGTGAGATCAGTTTTCTTATATTCTGTACATGAGTGATATAAAGTACTTTTCTTTCTGTATCTGGCTCACTTCAGTTAATATAACGTACACAAGTTTCATTCATGGTGCCACAATCCAATATTTTATTCTTTTTATGGATGGATAATATTCCGATGTGTATATATATCACATTTTCTTCATTCATTCATCCACTGATGGATTGATTCCATATTTTTGGCTGTTGTGCACAGCGCTGCAATAAATATGGGAGTGCATATCTCATTTTCCCATGGAATTTATCTCTTTTGTGTAGCTATGTAGTAGTGGGATTGCTGGATCATATGGTAGCTATACATACAAATGGACAATGGGAATGACAATAAATACTCAACATGACTAATTATTAGGAATTTGCAAATCAAAACCACAATGGGATATTTGTCACAGTTATAATGGTAATTATCAAAAAGACCAAGATAACAAATGTTGGCAAGGATGTGAAGAAAGGGAAACTCTTAAATTCTGTTGATTGGAAGCTAGGTTAGAACAATCGCTATGGAAAACAATATGAAGGTTCCTCAGGAGATTGGCTGCCTTAATTTCTGTTTTAGTCTAATTGCCCTGTTTAAGGAATTCAGTACTATTTTGAATAGAAGTGGTGAGAGTGGATTTCTTTTTCTTGTTTCTGATCTTAGAGGTAAAGCTCAAAAACTGTGATCAGTTAGTATAATGTTATATGTGGGCATGTCATATATGGCCTTGAATGTGCCGAGGTGCATTCCTTCTATGTCTAATCCATTGAGAGTTGTTATCATAGAAGGATGTTGAATTTTGGTAAGTACTTTTTCTGCATCTATTGAGATGATCATATGGTTTCTGTCTTTCATTCTGTTAGTGTGGCATATCACATTTATTGATTTGCTTGTGTTGAAACAGCCCTGCATCTCAGAGAGATCAATCTCACTAGATCATGATGAATGTTCCTTTTAATGTGCCCTTGAATTCAATTTCCTAATATTATGTTGAGATTGTTTTGAGTCTGTGATCATCAGAGATAATATTCTTTTCTTATAGTTTCCTTTTCTGGCTTTGGATCAATGTAATGCAGATATCGTAAAATGATGTTGGAAGTATTACCTTTTCTTCAAATTTTTTGGATGAGATTAAAGAAGAATTAGTGTTAATTCTTCTTTAAATATTTGGTAGAATTTTCCATTGAAGCCATTAGGTCTTATCTTTGTTGTGAGGTGTTTGATTACTGATTTTATATCCTTATTTGTCTATTCAAATTTTCTGTTTTTTTTTTTTTTAATGAATCAGTCTTTGTAAGTTGAATATTTCTAGGCAGCTTTCCATTTCTCATAGATTACACAATTTCTTGACATATAATTATATATAGAAGTCCCTTCTAATCTTCTGTATCTCTACAGCAGCAGTTGGAGTGTCTCCTCTTGCATTCTAATTTTACTTATTTGAGTTTTCTTTTCTTTTTTCTTACTCTAGCTAAGAGTGTGACTATTTTGTTTATCTTTTCAAAAAGCAACTTTTAATTTCATTGATTTTTATATTGCTTTTCTAGGCTCTATTTCACTTACTTCTTCTCTAATCTGCATTCTCTCCCTTCTACTAATTTGAGGCTTAATCTGTTTTTCTTTTTTTGGTTATTTGTGTGGAAAGCTAATTGAGGTTTTTTTTTTTGAGAGATTTTTGCTATAGGGTGCATGTGCTCACTGGAGAGAGAAACAGAAAGGGAGAAATCACCCCCCTCAGAGGGGGTTGCCATGCCACTATCCCTTCTCCTCCATTCATCTTTCAGGATTTTGCGCATACACATACATGCGCCCAGTGTGAATTTTAAACTGCCAAGTCCAGGACTCAAACCTCAGTCAACAATGTGGGAGTCCAGTGACATAACCATTATGCCACCTGCTGGTCCCAGAAATATTATTTATTAAAAAGCACTTCTTGGGGGCCAGCATGTGGCACGGTGGTTAAGTGCACTGGACTCCCATATGGCCGACCAAGGTTCAAGTCCCAGACCTGGTGGTTTGCTTTCTCACTTGCCCTGTTTCTCTCTCTCTCTGATTAAAATGAATAATAATAATAATAAATAAAGTGAAATAAAATAATTCCTTTTTAAAAAAGCACTTCTTACTATATTTTTTTATTCTGGAAAAAAATTATAGCAGAGGGTTAGGAAGCTGAAGTCAAAATAGACTATTTATTTTTTTGCCATTAATTGTGTTGTCCAAAGATTTTTCTTTTTTCTTAATGTAGACATTTACCACTATACAGGTCCCTCTTAGGACTGCTATTACTACATTCCATAACATTTTGGTGTTGTGTTTCTATTTTAATTGGTCTCAGTGCATTTAAAATATTTTTATATCTTCTCAACCCATCAATGGTTCAGGAATATATTGTTTAACTTCCATATACTTGTGAATGTTCCAACTACCTCCTGTTACTGATTTCCAGTTTTATTCTATTGTGGTCAGCAAAGATACACAATATAATTTTAGTCCTCTTAAATTTGTTAAGACATATTTTATTACTTAACATATGATCTGTCCTGGAGAATATTTTATGTGTACTTGAGAAGAATGTATACTCTGCTTTTGTTGGATGAGATGTTCAGTATATATGTGTTAAGTTGTTTGGTCTAAACTCTCGGTCAGATCTGCTATTTCCTGATACTGGGGCAGTCCTGGATCCTGAATCCATGGAGTCTGTGGCACTGGAGCATGCCTGCTGCCTAAGTTCATGCAGGTTGATGCCACCAGAGACAATTGACAAAGGCCTGAAACTTGGGTCTATGTAGACCAGCTTGGCATTTATGTCCACTGCAATGGACCTGGAACCTGGGTTCATTGCAATGTTAAATACTCACTTTACTCTGTTCCCCAGGGAGAGCTCTTACTGGCAGAGGACCTCTCTCTTCCATGCATTGAGCTGGACTGAGAGAGGTGTGGCTCTGGAAGCGTGAAACAGTCCTTTCCTACCTTCTTCAATGAATCTTTTCTCATTTCTGTCATTCACTCAGCAACTGTAATTTCTCAGCTGGAATTCAGATCTATCGTGAAGTATTTTTATGCATGAATAGTTATTTATATGGGTGTTTCTGCAAGGGGATGTGGATAGAATTTATTTTGCCAGTTGATATTTGAGTCTTTAAATCTGAGTTGTTCTCTCTATTGTGTTTAAGCTCAGCCTTTTGAAGTTTGGAGATGCTGTGGATGAGGGCTTGCAGCAAATGGGAAAGAAATTGAAGTTATGCAGGCAATGTAAAAGATAAATAAATAACATATGTCTTATGTCACAATACAGTAGATCTTATGGAGAAATGTTAAAGGAAAGTAAAGAAACACCAGGGTGGTGAGTGTTATTTTATATTAAGGATATAGGGTCTCAATGATAAAGTCAAAGTTAAAATTCTACATTTTTTTGGGGGGGCAGGGGCCAGAGAGGGAGAGGCATGTACACTCACGAGAAAGACAGACAGAGACAGAGAGACAGAAAATGAGAAATCACCCCCCAGGGGGAATGGCCACGCCACAATCCCTTCTCCTCCATTCTCCTCTTGGGATCTTGGGCACGCACGCACATGTGCCCGGCGTGAGTTTTAAGCCACCGGGTCCAGGACGCGAACCGTGGTCGACTACGTGGGAGTCCAGCGACATAGCCTAATGGCCCCTGTGAGAGGTTTACGTGAGTGAGATCTCTTTCTCTCTTGCATCCATGTGCATGCACAACTTTATGTACAGTGCCTAGAAGAGGAAGTGTAGGTCAAAATGGAAAGGACGTTTTGGGGTTAGCCAGTGGTATGGTGGTTAAGGCAGCTGGATCCAACATGGCAGATTCTGCAGTTTGAGTCCAGGACCTGGTGGCTTGAATGATATGTGAAGCAAATATGTGTGCATGCACAAAATCCAGAAAAGGAAAAATGGGGAGAAGGGATTATAGCTGTGTGGCCATCCGCCATGGAAGGTGATTTCTCAGTTTCCCTCTCTCTCTGTCTCTCTCCCCAGTGAGCACATGTGCCCTCTAGCAAATTTTACAAAAGAGAGAGAGAAAGAAAATGATACTCTTGTCTTTCATTTGAAGCAGAATACCATTACTGTAAGAGAAGTTGGAACTATGCACCAGTTCTTGGACTGAAATAAGAATAGCTGAAGGGATGTGGCATGGACACCACCAACATTTGATAAAGTGAAGTGGAGGCCAAACAATTTGAGCCATGTTTAATGAATAAAATACATTATCTACATTATGTGGAATCCTTGTATTTTGTCTATTTTGACAAATTTTCTTCTTGTATTCAAATAAACACACTATTTTATCCTAAAGAAATTGCAATTTTAATAAAGATATTCTCTTCTTAGGGTAACAATGACACCTTGAAAACCAATTTTAAAAACTAATGTTGCTAATCACATGTTAAGGCAAAGGTGACCACAAGCCTATTTATTTCTTTTTAAAGAATAGGTTATTTTTAATTTAGGAGTGAATTATTGTGTACTGGGATAAATCAGTCTCATCAGTTTTAAATTAAATTAAAGTAAAATTAGAGTCTTCTAATGGCACCTTATTGAGGAAAATATTGACATTCAATGTGAGCTTTAATTACAGATTTTAAATTCACTGAAGCACAAGCACACATGGTCATCTGCCTTCCTTCTCTGGAGTGGGGATTGGAGCATGGAAAGTTAAAGAACATTCTTTTCACAAGGCAGATAAAAATCCCCTGCCTTTTAAGGTCAAAGTAGCTCCCCTGAGCTCTTTTGATTAAAAACTCTTGGAGGTACTGAGTGGTTTCAACTGTCTGACTTTTTAAAGAAAATCTTACACAGGCATAATTTGGATTCACTTGGTTAACACAGAGTCCAAAATTTAAATATCTAGACCATCTGAATGGTCACATGTTAACATTTTCAGACAGAATATTTTGAGGTTTATGAAGGGAATAAAAAGAGAAATTCCTAGGGATTAAAATATATAAGGAAGTTCTTTGTCACATTAAGATAAAGAAAAATGCAAAAGACCTCTCCTCTTGTTGAAATATTTTTTTAAAAAAATAACTAGATAAACCAATTTTTCAAACGTCATTTAATAGCTGAGACACAAAAGAAATATAAAGAATTCCTGAAGGATGAGTCCTTCTTATGCGATCACAATACAGAAAATTCTTGCAACTGAAATACAGTGATGGCCTGATCTGGGTATATTTGCTAAACTGGGGTCAAATAGGCACAGGGGAAGGTCAGCCAGATGGGTAGTCTGCTAAGAAAAGGAACATACCAAACATTTGATCAACCTGTAGCTTGGAGTGTTGGTTTTGAATCTGGAGGAGACTTAAAGGCAATGAATAGTTATAATTTTTCAGTTTCAAGCTCTATAGCACTTGAAGTGCCCCAGGTCCTGCATCATTCAATCCTGGAGTTCAACTAGATGGATAATCTTTTTTTTTCTTTTTTCTTTTTTCTTTTTTTTTTTTTTTGGAGAGCTTTTTGCTATAGGGCATGTGCAAATGTCAGAAAAACAGAGACAGAGAGACAGAAAGCAAGAAATCACCCCCCGGGGGAGATGCCCATGCCGCAATCCCTTCTCCTCCATTCTCCTCTCGGGATCTTGGGCACACACGCACATGCACCCAGCGTGAGTTTTAAGCCACCGGGTCCGGGACTCGAACCACGGTCGACTACAAGTGAGTCCAGTAGCATAGCCATTACGCTAACTGTTGGTCCCTAGATGGATAATCTTGACATCACCTTCATAGCATAGGAAGGCAAAGGTAAACTGTGTCTAACCAAAAGAAGCCATTAAAACCACACTCAGTTTAACTTTTGATAAAAATAAATATATCAGTTAAATGGTGACACAGAAAGTCAGGGCTTTGGCTCTAAAACAAAAAGAGATAGGCTCAGTTATGGTATTTTAATATTAATAAATATTTTCATATTTATGGTATTTTAATAAACCTTGCCAGAAGGTTAAGGTTGCAAACCTAACCTACACCAATTCACTTTCTGATTGGGTCAATTTGATCAACTGCACTTTCTAGGAGCCAGCAGGAGGCGTGGTGGTTGAGGTGCTGGACACCCTCATGGCTGACCGTGGTTCATGTTTTACATCTGGTGGCTTAAAAACCATGCTGGGCATGTGTGCATGCATCCCTGAAACCCCAGTAGAGGAATGGGGAAGGAGGAATTGTGGTATGGCCATCTCCCCGGGGAGGTGATTTTTCATTTTCTCTTTCTCTGTCTCTGACAAGTACATGTGCCATATGGCAAAAACTTTTTAAAAATTGCTATTTCTATGTGTCTAAAAGATAAAAGGAAAAGTCACATGCAGATGTGTGTATATGTGTCGTATATATAATACATGATATATGTTTTGTAGCCAAATGTAATTAATTATATATGCACATAAAGTATACTAATATGTAATTTAATGTATGATCGATAATATATAATAAATAATATTTATAAGTAAAATAATATATAACTCCAACATAAAACACTCTACACACATACTGCTTGATCCTATGCAGTTCTTTTAATAAAATAACTGAAAAACAATTTAAGGCCCACCGCATAGCCCAGCAGTAGACCAATGTCTATAAAAAGTGACAAATATAGTTAATATATACCAAATTCCTGCAGTCTATGGCAAAAGCTGAAAGATTGGAGGGTATCAAAGCGTGGAGAGCAACTGTGGATACTAGAGACAGTGTGGGAAGAGGGTAGAAAGTGGAAGGTGATGAGAGGGAGGGAATCAGGGGAAAAAGAAGCAAAACATTTTAGGAACACAAAAATGGGAAATTGTTGATGATACTGTGTATGGTAATATTTTTGACTGTACTGCAGTATATTCATGCTGAAAAAATTCATTTTGTATGCTATAAAGATATATGGTGATTGAATGTGTAAAAAAAATTTTAAAAAGAAAAAGGAAAAAGGAATGATTTTCTTTTACTCTCTCTTTCTCTCATTCTCCGTTTCTTGTGTGCATGTGTTGCACACATTCTCTATTACGAATGAAATAAATATAATTAAAAATGAAAGACCCAGTAATTATCCATATGCTGCAGTTATCAGATAAATACTTTCAAGTGATTATGAAAATTGTGCTTGAAAATCTTCATCTAAAAAGTATATAAATGATTAGAGAATGTGGAAAATCAGGACAGAGTTGAAGCTGGTAAAGGAAACAAATGGAAATGCTTAAACATATATAATCACTATCTCAAATTTAAAATAAAAATCACTGGACAGTAGATTGACTTCCAGAATGATGGAGTAAGGACCTCAGTGAACTCATTCTTCCCTCTCCCCTCCATAAATGAAAATGCTTGAAAAATACCTAAAACCAACAATTTCAAAGCCCTCAAAATTAACCAAAGCCACAGAACAAAGTGAAAATAATCTATCCAAGAAAAGTTACTGAGCTGGGACCAGCAGATGGTGCAATGTTTATGTCACTGGACTCCCACATTGTCAACCATGGTTCAAGTCCTGAACCCAGCAGCTTAAAACTCACACCAGGCATGTGTGTGTGTGTGTGTGTGTGTGTGTGTGTACCCAACATCCCAAGAGGAGAATGGAGGAGAAGGGATTGTGATGTGGCCATCCTCCTGGGGGGGAATTTCTCATTTCTGTCTCTCTCTGTCTCTCTGGCAAGCACATGCAAATTATAGCAAAAATCTCTCAAAAAAAAAAAAAAAGAAAGAAAGAAAGAAAGAAAGAAAGAAAGAAAGAAAGGAAAAGTTACTTAGCCTCAGTAAGATCTGTAATATTTCAACTTGGGCATACTTTCTTTTATTTATTTTTTCTTTTCTTTTCTTTTTTTTTTTTTTGCCATAGGGTGCATTTGCTTGCCAGCAAGAGACAGAGAGAGAGAGAGAGAGAGAGAGAGAGAGAGAGGAGAAAGTACTCCCCATTGGGGATAGTTATCCCATAATCCCTCTTCCTTTCACGATTTTGGACACACATGCACACATGCCCGGCTTGTTTCTCAAGCCATGGGGTCTGGGCCTCAAACTGCACAGTTGGCCTTATGGGATCCAGCTGCTTCAACCAGCAGGCCACAGGGCCACCTGACTTGGGAATATTTCTTATCCTTCCTTTTTTCTCCTCTCCTGTTCATTGATGTGGCAGATATGAAAAGGCAGCAGTAGAAAAAAAAAATCAGAGGTTCACCTAGACACATTACCATCAATTCATGAGTGTCCAAGCAAAAAGAGCCTTGAAAGCAGGAAAGGAACATATTTTTCACATACGAAGAAACCCGAAAAAATTAAAAACTGACTTTTCATTATAAACAATCCAAACTGGAAGATGGCGAAATGACATCTTCAAGATGATGAAAAGGAGACTGTCAACCTATAACTCTATTTCCAGATAAACTCTCTTCAAAGGGGAATAAAGAAATTAAGACATTCTGAGATGAACAAACAGTAAAAGAATCCATCATTAGCAGAATATCTTCGCAACGAACACTAAAGGTGTTTAATTAACATTAATCTTTCAAGATTAAATAAAAGGACACTAGGTTGTAACTGAAATCCACACAGAACAAAATAATGAAAAACCTGGAAAAGTTAACAACAAAGGTAAATATAAGACAATATAAAGTGTATTTTTCTATTTAATACTTATCTATTATTTTCAAAGACACCTACATAAAGAAATAACTATTAAACTGTATTTATAATGTTATATAGAAAACAAATAGCATGGTCTGGTTCTAGGGTGCAGAAGTAATGTGTTGCTCAAAGAAGCCAAATCTCACATAATGACCGTGGTTTAAATCCCTGGCCAGGTTGGCCTGAAAACCGGATGGACAGAGAAAGTGCCCAAGATCTGATGAGCTGGAGAACTGGAAGAAGGGGAAAGTATTACACCGTGTGCTCATCTATTTTTCTCTCTCTGTTTCTCTCTTTTTACTCCCTCATGCATATGCAATACTGTCATGACATTAAAAAAAAAAGGAAAAAAAAAACAAATCGCACAATGGTAAACATAAACCCTACAATAGTAGTCAGGCTTCTCCACAAAAACAATACCAATTCAAGATAGATGGATAGCAGACAGAAACATCTATACATATATGCATCTTTCTATACATATATCTATATCTGTAAGAAGACATGTAGATATAGCCATATATGTGTATATATATAAACATCGGTATGTACATACAAGGGGGCTTCTGAAATTTTATGGAAGATATATATATGAAAACACTATGCATGAATTTCAATTTTCTTTGCACCAAAATAAATTCATACTTACCTGTTATAACATGTCTGAACAGTATCTATTCAAGGCACTAGGAAGGATGAGACATCAGTTTGAAAAGAGCCCCTATAAAAGCCACATGAATTCTGCTAGAATTGAAGGAAGTACAAAGATCAAATTTATGTTGAAGCTTGGATGAAAGAAAATGAAAGCACTGATGCATTACAGAAAGTTCATGGAAATAATACCCCAAAGGATTCAGCAGTTTACAAATGTTTTAGGAAGGGATAAGATGATGGTGATGATGATGCCCACAGCAGCAGAACCTCCACATCAACTGGGGAGAAATAAACTAATCTTGTTTATACCCTAGTTGAGTACTAACGATTAATAGCAGAAACAATAGACAATGACCTAGACATCTCAATGGATTCAGATTACACAATTCTGACTGAAAAATTACAGTTGAGAAAGATTTCTGCTTAGCGGGTATCAAAACGGTTGCAACCAGATTAGCGACAGATAAGAGCAGAGCTTTCAATAGACATTTAAACAAGTAGGATCGGTATCTTGAAACATGTCTTTGAAGAATAACAGGTAATGTAACAATACTGTCCTAAAAACAAGGCACGATCAAAGCAATGGCTACCAAGAGGTGAAAGTGGTTCAATCAACACAGAAGCAAACCAGTCAAGAATGAAGTTCATGGCAACAGATTTGGGGGGCACTCAAAGCATTGTGATTGTTGAGTTTGTGGAGGGTCAAAGAGTGATAACATTAGCTTATTTGAGAGTGTTTTGAGAAGTCGGTCAAAGCTTTAGCAGAAAATTGTCTGGGAAAACTTCACCAGAGAGTCTTTTTCTGTCACAATTCTCCTAAACATTCCTCTCCTCAAATGAGGGCAATTTTGCAAGTTTCAATAGAAAATCATGAGGCATCCACCTTACAGTTCTGATTTGGCACCTTCTGACTTCTTTATGTTTCCTAATCTTAAAACAAACAAACAAAAAACCCTTAAAGAGCATCCATTTTCTTTATGTACAGTTAACAATGTACATAAAGAGCGCATTGACATGATTAAATTCACAGGTCCCTCAGCTGTTTAGGGATGGACTAAATGTCTGGTATCATCTATCACTTACAAAATTGTCTTGAATTTTATGGAGCTTATGTTGAAAACTAAAGTTTGCATTTTTATCTTATGGTTTCATTTCCATGAACTGTTTGAAACCCCCTTATCTCTCTCTCTCTCTCTCTCTCTCTCTCTCTCTCTCTATATATATATATATATATATATATATATATTCACATACACACACACTGCTGTATATATGTGTACACATGTGTATGTGGGTATATATATATATATATAGATAGATAGATAGATATATAGTCTTCAAAAAGTTCATTAAAGTACATGTTATCAAAAATATACGCTTTGATTTTGAAAATGTTTTGAACCAAAATAAACTAGTACTTTAATTCTACTTTTCCCAGACCTTTCTGAAGTCCCCTTGTATAATTTTATCTTCATGAAGGATTGTTTTATCAGTACAAAATGCTCTTTTACTATACATATATGAAAAGAAGACAACTACAAAATACTATATATCATTTGATTCCATTCATAAGAAATTTTTAAGATTAGGAAAATTTATGTAGACAGAA
This sequence comes from Tupaia tana, assembly GCA_026018925.1. Lineage (NCBI taxonomy): Eukaryota > Metazoa > Chordata > Mammalia > Scandentia > Tupaiidae > Tupaia > Tupaia tana. The sequence goes on along the minus strand of JAKSZU010000009.1, from coordinate 9,194,731 downwards.
ATAGATTACTGATTGCCTGGGGCTACTTTGAGGAGTTAGGAAATGCCCATTAAACGGTATGGATTTTTTATATATGATGAAAATATCCTGAAATTAAACTTTTGTGATGGCTGCAAAACTCTGAATCGTGCACCCTAAATGGGTATGAATGTTGTGATAGGCGAATTATTGAGTCATCAGAAAAGTTATGACTCATTTTTGCATAGATAAACATAGAAAAATACATCCTTACTTTCCCAACAACCTAAAATATCTCAATAAAGCTGTTAAAACAGTAAATGAGATCAATAACCAATTTAATACAGTAGAAAACCAATAGAGTACATGAAGATAGGCCAATGAACGTCATGTAAACTGAGAGAAAAAATGATATTTTTAACCAACAAGTCATTATTTACACTTGGAAACTACCAATAGTCAAACACATGTAATTGTAATTGGGAAAATGAAATAGGGAAGAGAGTAAGGTTTAAAAAAGTTTAGATCCAGAGCAGTAGGTGGTGTAATGGTTACGTAACTGGACTCCCACATAGTCGACCGTAGTTCCAGTCCCAGATCCTACGGCTTGAACTCACGTTGGACATGTGTGCATGCATGCCCAACATCTCAAGCAGAGAATGATGGAGAAGGGATTGCGGCATTGCCACCCCCCACCCCCCCACCCCCCGCCCGGAGATGATTTCTTACTTTCTGTCTCTCTGTCTCTCCAACGAGTGCACACACCGTATAGCAAAAATTTATCTTAAAAGAAGAAGGGACCAGCAGACGGTGTAATGTTTATGTCACTGGACTCCCATATAGTCAACCCCAATTCAAGTCCCAGACCCGGCAGTTTCAAACACACTGGGTGCATGTGCATGTGTGCCCAAAATTCCAAAAGGAGACTGGAGGAGAAGGGATTGTGGTGTGGTCATTCCCCCTGGGTAATTTCTCGCTTTCTGTCTCTCTGTCTCTGTCTCTTAAGTGAGTGCATGCCCCTTATAGCAAAAATCTCTGAAAAAAAAGAAGTGTGGGTCAACCTAACAGCACAGTGACTAGGTTAGATGCTGCACAGAGGAAGCCAGTTTCCACATAGCTGACCAGGTTTTAAGTACTTCAGCTTGAAAAACATGCCAATCGTACCCTTGTGTCCAGGATCCTGACATGGTAGAGAACTGATGTAAAAGAGATTGCATAATTATCACGCCCCATTGGCAGTTGCTTTCTCTCAATCTCTCTCACTCTGTCTCTTTCTCTATCATGCATCCTCTAGCATAAAATGTTTAAAGAACTCTTAGCTGAATTTGATCAAATTTGACCAGTAACAGCAAGCTACTGATCCAGGAAACTCAGCAGACTGCAAGAAGTGTAACTAGAAATGCAACCATACCTATGCACGTTGTAATGAAACTCCTTAAACTGAAGAAAAGAATCCTTCAAGGAAGCCAGTGAAAAAGAAATATATAAAGTGAAAGGATAAGAATGACTGCTAGCTTTCGATCAGAGACACTCTAGGCTGGAATAACACACTTCAAATAATTGTAAAAATAAAATCCAACATAAAATTTTATATCCAGTGGAAATATCTTTCAAAACTGAAGGTGTCATAGATATATTTTCAATTAAATGAAAGCCAGAAGAATGTGTTTCCGGCAGACACTCCCTCTAGGAGTTGCAAAAGAAAGTATTTCAAGCAGTAGGCCAAAAATACCAGATGGAACCCCAAATATGCAAATGAATGAAAAACACCAGAGGAAATACATGAGTATGTACGAGTATGTATGAAATATTGTATATTATTTATCTAAATATATACATGTGTATATTTGTAGGTATACATAGATTATTTAATGAGAATTGATCTTTAAAGGAAAAGAAATACAATATCTGAGGTACTATAAAATATGGAGAAAGGATGTATTTGAAAATAAGACCACAAAGGTCATGAGGAGATCAATTAAACTATGCTTTTGTACATCCTTATGTTGTCGAGAATTAGTATAGCATTTGAAAATACATGATGAATATTGTAATTTCTTGAGCAATCGTTATGAATGTAAAGAACTGAGGATATAAAGCATGACAGGACAGCAGGTGGTGTGGTGGTTAAGGCAGTTGGGTTGCACCATGGCTGAATGAGCAGCTCCAGTCCCAGACCAAGTGGCTTAAAAATCATGCTAGGCACGTGTGCGTGCACTGAAAATCCCGGGAGGAGAATGGAGAAGGGACTGTGAAGTAGTCATCCCCTCTAGGGCTACTCTCACTTTCCCTCTACCTCTTTCTGTCTCTGGCAAGTGCATGTACCCTATAGAAAAAACCAAAACCAAAACCAAAAACCAAGGTGAATAGTATAAATTACATATGTTTTATATCCAATTATCCAAAACAACTGAGGTTAAGGGACATCAGAGGAACAGAATGTTTTGACATAAACAGAAAAAAAGTACCAATATGGTCAATTTAAGCCCAACCATATCTATAATTACATTATAAAGTATAGCTTCTTATCAGGCTCACATAGGACCCTAAGAAAACTATGTATTCATTAACAATGAATCAAAATAGATATTTAAAAATAGTAAAATATAGCCCAGAGTTCAGCAAACGTTCTGATCTGCCACATGTTTTGTAAAGGTTTTATTGGAACATAGCCATGTTTTTTATTTACATATGTTCTTTATTTACATACGTTCTTGCACTGTAATGTCAGTAACAACTGAGACTGTATGGATCACAAAACCTGAAATATTTACTATTTTGTCCTTTATAGAAAAAGTCTGCCTACTGATATAGATTATAGTCTCTAAAGACAATTCCATTTAAAATAGCTAATGGTTAAAAATATGTGCAAATAATTCCTATGTATGGAACTTTAACATTTCTAATAACTTCTTGACCTAAAAGAACACAAATTTATTTCATTTGAATGGAAAGCAAAATATTTCATATCAAAATTTGTAATATACAGTTAAAGTTATTAAAGGTAGACAACTATGGGGCCAGAAACCACCTTCTGGTTAAAGGCTGGACTCTCACATGGATGACTACAGTTCAAGTCCCGGACCCAGTGGCTTGAAACTCACACCGGGCACATGTGCATATGTGCCCCAAATCCCAAGGAAAGAATGGAGGAGAAGGGATTGTAACATGGCCATCTCACAGCGGAGGGGATTTCTCACTTTCTCCCTCTCTTTCTGTGTGTGTGTGTGTGTGTCTGATGAGTGCATGTGCCCTATAGCAAAAATCTCTCTCTCTAAAAAAAAAATAGACATCTATGAGGAAAGAATATTTCCATACATTAAGGGACCAAAACTGCAGAGATGACAGAATTGAGAGATAAAGGAGATATAAGACAAGATTGCACAAACTTTTCCCTTTGGGGCATTTGCAGTTTATTGTCATGAAGCAACATTCCAAGAATGCAGAGAGAGACACACAGAACCATATCTAAGAGGTAAAGAAATGAATAGATTGTTACCATCCACATGTGACTAGAGAGACAAAAAGTGGAGTTAGGCTAGAAGGTTCGTGCCTGCTGTTATGAACTGAATTATGCCCCCTCCACATTCGTACATCTAATCACTAACCCCCAATGCAAATATGTTTTCAGAGAGGGTCTTTAGGGAGGTCATTCAAGCTAAAAGAAGTCATGAGGTTAGAGCCCCATGGGGTTCCTCACAAGAAGATGTAGAGCTAGCAATTGAGCATGTGCATAGGAAAAAAGTCATGTAAGGACACAAGCTGTCCATCTACAATCTAAGAGAACCCTTAATGAAATCCAATCCTATGGGATTTGATCATGAATATCTCTGTTGTTTATGCCACCAGCCTGTGGTATTCTGTTATGGCAGTTCTAATAGATTAATATGAGAGGTCTTCAGAAAGTTTATGGAAATGTATACTGTGAAAAGAAAACTGCATGGATTAAACGTTTTTTGTTTGCTCTTACCAAAATAAAGCCACACTTTAATTTCGTTTTTCTTTTCTTTTAATTGTCCACAGGGCTTGTGTGTTTATAAAGGAGAGAGAGAGAAAAAAATGGGGCATGGTCATGCCACAGTCCCTTCTCCATTTCTCCATCCTCTCAGGAATTTGAACATGCGTGCATGTATGACTGTGTCTTTTTCAAGCCACTGGGGCCAGAACAAACTGTGGTTGGCTATGTGCTATCTGACTTCCTTAAGACTAGGTTATAGGACTGGCCCTAATTTCCATTTTCTATGATTTTTTTTTTTGGGGGGAGAGATTTTCGCTATAGGGCGCGTGCGCTCGCCAGACAGCCAGAGAGAGACATAGAGACAGAAAGCGAGAAATCACCCCCCAGGGGGGATGGTCACGCAGCAATCCCTTCTCCTCCATTCTCCTCTCGGGATCTTGGGCACACACGCACACGTACCCAGCGTGAGTTTTAAGCCACCAGGTCCGGGACGCGAACCGTGGTCGACTACGTGGGAGTCCAGCAACATAGCCATTACGCTAACTGCTGGTTCCCTGAATTTTTTGAAGTTTCCTTATGCATTTACTATGGTGTGTGTTAAGGCAATGAGTGCTATGATCGTGGGTAATTTAGGCAAGGCAATAATTCAAAGTTTAAGGTGAAATATTACTGTTTGTCCTACCCTCTATTTTGCGTTAAATGCCTCCATTAAGATCATATGAGGCACCCTTTAAAAAAATTATTATCTCCAAATAGAACTGTCATGTGAACCGTTGTATCAATTGGTGCAATTCATCAGAAGTTAAACCAATCTGTGCCATTTTATCTTTTCCTTGTACAAATTCTTTTCAAAATTTTTAGATATACTATTGGGTTAAATTGTGTGCCTTTCTCTTCATATTTTTTTGGTTTCCTTCTCCTGTGTACCTTTTTTTGGAATGGTTACTGGATGTATTTCAGGAGATCCTCTTTGCTTATATTAATGACTTTCTTCAGACAGTTTCAAAATATAGTTGTCAGGGTCTCTCCCATGATGATGATTTTATTAGGTTTAAAAGCCTTCATTAAGTCAGGTTTAAATTAATTCCTTGACTGTGCTGAAGAGACGCCACAGATGTTTTTCCTTATATCCCTACGAATCAGAATCTGTGTTGTGACAAGACATAAGCAGCAGCAGCTGGAGAAACTTTTTTTTAGGGTTCTAGTGAGTACTGTACTTTTAGGACCATGACTTCAAAATGGCACGTGGTGACCATTCTTCCACACAGCTACAGACTGATGGGCCCATATTTTGCACAGTTTCCATTTTTCCCCCTGAGCATTCTAAAAAAATGAGGACATGTAACACATAAGCAATGGTCACGGGTGAGAGTCACTTGCCTGAGTTTAGCATCATAGCCGATTCTGGATTTGAGACACATGACGCAAACAGAGACACATCCAGTCTCAGCAAAGAAATACGAATCAGGATGATTTTAAGTAGGACAACAAGCTCATACTCCTGTCCCTACATGCTAATTATAGAAATTTTATATTTAAATAATTAACTCTAAAACAGATGTTTGTAGGACTTGGAAAATGCGGCACCAGGCATCCCAAATCAAAGCTCAAGCTTTCCAAACAAGCAGCAACCAGGCTCAAAGCACCTGCTCTCAGCAGGCAGCAGAGCCAGTTAGCAAGACAAAGCAAGAGACAAGGAAAGAACCCTGGTAGTGCTGATTGTCTAGAAACCCTGCTCTCTGCACCAATAATGCTCATTCCATACCTGTGAGTGACCCCCACCCAAATTTTGGATCAAATTTTGAGACTGGCGATACCACATATGAACCAGGAGTGTATCACAAAGGTCTATTATAAAGAGGCTCTCTGAGGAAACTAGGACAGGCTTCCTAAGCAGGTCCACAGAATGGCTTTAGAGACCGGGAAAGGAGACCGACTGGGGGGTTTTACGGTAGTTCGGAAGTGAGGCTGGGGCAAGGGCGTCATTTGTGAAGGTGAAGGTTCACATGTTTGAATTTGTCACTGATACCAAAACGAGGAGCACACAGGCTTTTATATCAGCACACCCTGATACAGAATTAGAAGGGAAGAAGGAGGTGTGGGGCTCATCAGTCAAACTTGAAACATGGAGTCACACTATTACAGCCCCCAAGCATGGTAAACAGAAAGCAAACACACACAAGAAAATGCTCGTAAAACTATTAAAAGTCAAAGAAAAGTTTCCAGCCAAAATATTATATGTAACGAAAGTAAGACTGACAACTGACTTTACAATACAAATGAGGAGAACTGCAAGATGATAGAATACTATCTTTGAATTACTTGTATAATTGAATACATAGATTAAAAAGAATAAAAGTAAAAATGAAAGATTTACATGTAGCACTCAAATCTTGGTTTCTAATACCATTTTACAATAAAAGGAGCCAGGAATCCTTGGAGATATGGCTGATCAAAGACTGGGACTGGATATATAAAAGGTAATTTTAGAACATCTTTAGTTCCAGAAATTGAAGAAGCACTAGAAGAAAAAAACTACAGTAGGATATGCCATTAGTACATATGAGCCAACAGAAAGATCTCCTAATAGCCAAAACTGCAAGAATATGAGCAATAAAACAAATATAGTAGTATTAGACTGTAAAAGTTAGTATAAAATAAATATTCATGAGTCCATGGTGATATAAGTACATGATTTAATAAATAAAGGGTTATAAGGGACAAACCTCCCATGTTGAAGACTTCCAATTAAATTATGTAATACTTGTCATAACTTTTGACAAATTATAGTAAATTGAGGTAAAATGCCACCCTCAAGGAGATGGGACATAACTTCTCACTGCTTAGGTGTAGCTTCTGCATAGTTAGTAACTTCACAAAAGTGTAGTGTCGGCCCAGCCACAGTAGCATGCGCTCACTGACCCTGCTACTTGACAAACTAAAGCCATATGGGAAACTTGGTTTGATTACTGGCCCATCCTTAAAAGCTGGACATGGAATAATCCCAGCTATTTGGGAGACTGAGGCAGGGAAATTGCAACAAAAGGATATCCTGCCTGAAAAGAAAAAAATAAATAAATAAAAAAAAAAGAAAAGAAAAGAAAAGAAAAACACTTTGGGAAAGAAGGAAAATGGTGACTTTACAGTGAAGAAAGCCTGCAAATACTGTCATAGCCAAGTGATAAGAATTAACATATGGACTCACCCTTCTCCAAAGACTGAGACTTCTAGACACCCCCTACCTCCAAAGTCTTAAGACTCTGGAAAGTCCTCACTAAGAGACTTAAGTATCTCTACATACATCACCCAGATCTGGACATAACAGCTCCCTACCCCTCCCAACCGTGCCTACTCATCTAGGAAGAGCTTCCCTGAGGTGCAAGCACACAGAAATGGATGGGCCTGCTGGTTCCACTGGTAAGGGCCCTCAGCCATGTGCACTTACCCAGAACAGCTCCCAATCTATGGGTACATTCAGAGCAGACTAGCAGGGTGGCTCTGCTGCTGCAGAAGCCCCGTGGCCACACCCAATTATTAGAGAGGCTCCCTGGGTTTCACACCTAATAGATTAGGCAGCCATTTCCTGTACGTCCCCTGTAGTTACATCCTCTTGACTAGTGTGACCTCGGTATTGTCCCTCATGCAACCCATCAAACCCAGTGGACACCACCCATTCGCAGTTAACTACTTCTACCCATCCACCTCAACTAGCGGGGCCTCCTTTAACCCCACATTGGGCTTGAGTATCACAGCAGCCATTTCAGTCTAGCTGCCACAGGAAACCCTTTACTGTCTATGGTGGGGCCCCTGCATGCCACATTTGTCCCATCTAACCCTGAAAAGAGTAGCCTATTGTCAATGCTGCTATCACAGGTCATTGCCCCTGGATTAGTGGATCCCTATACATTTCACAAGCCTTAAGGCCTGAGGACACCAGTCCAAGAGCTGCAACTCTCACTGACTGCAGGCTCATCCTAATAACTGTTAAGACATCAGAGTCCCTTCCATACCTCACCCAGAGCCTGAGGTCAGTAGCACTCCTTGTCTTAATCTGCAGAAATAACCGAGACTGGATGATTTATGAAAACAGAAGTTTATGCCGCTCAAGAATTGGAGATCCAAGGGCATCTTGCAGAGTCCTGATCACATGACAAGGGTGAGAATAGCGCAGAGGAGCTTTCCATAAATCTCCATTTCTCTTACAAGTTCATGATCCCATTTCTTTTTTAAAATTTTTAAACGTATATTTAATCACTGTACATCTTTACAGTGTACAACATGGTTTTTCCCAGCATGAATACAGTGCATATTAGTCAAGTCAAAGACATTACCATACACATTATCATCAGCAGAACACATTTTCATTTTTGTCTATTAAATTGTGTTGTTTTTTTCCTTGATCCCCTCCGTCCCACCCCCTACTACTACCTACCCCATGTTATCACTTCCCACACACTGTCTCTAATATATACAGCTGCCCTCCCTGCAATTATACCTTCCAGTCTTTCAGTTACTGCTATGAAGTGCGGACATTCAGTATATGTTGAACAGAGACATACAATGCCAGTCTTTCTCTTTTCTTGATTTTATAAGTTAATATCTTTATTTTTATATATTTATGCTAAAAATCTTTGTGTGTATGTGTGTGTGTGTGTGTGTGTGTGTGTGTGTGTGTTTCTATACCCTTTATTCAATCAGTTTCAGTCATAGAGTGTGGACACTTGGTATATATTAAGTGGGGATATACAATGTCTCTCCTTCATAGCCTGGCTTGCTTCACTCAGCAGTACATCTTCCATATTCTTCCACTTTCTGTTAAAAGCCAGAGTCTTTTTTATATAGCTGAGTAGTATTCCATAGAGTATATGTGCCACACTTTTTCTATCCATTCATCTGTTCGTGGGCATTTGGGTTGGTTCCATGACTTAGCAATTGTGAATAGTGCCGCAATAAACATCGGTGTGCAAGCACTTTTCCGATGAAGGATTCTTCTGTCCTTTGGGTAGATACCAAGGAGTGGGATTGCTGGATCATATAGTAGTTCTATTTGTAGATTTTTGAGGAACTCCAAATCGTTCTCCACAGTGGCTGGACCAATTTACATTCCCACCAGCAATATAAGAGAGTTCTCCTTTCACCACACCCCTGCCAGAACTTTTTTTTTTTTTTCTTACTTATTCTGACTGGGGTAGGTGGTTATCTCATTGTTGTTTTGATCTGCATTTCCTGTACAATGAGGGATGTTGAGCATTTTTTCATATGCCTTTTGGCTATTCATATGTCATCCTTAGAGAGTGTTTTTTTTTTTCAACTTATTCTCCTGTCTTTTAATAGGGTTGATCATCTTTTTTCGGAACAGCTGCTTGAGTTCCTCGTGTATTCTGGTTATCAGCCCCTTATCTGATACTTAGTTTACAAAAATATTTTCCCATTCTGAAGGCTGTAGATTCACACTAATTACTGTGTCTTTTGCCATGCACGAACTTCTTTCATAGACTGGCTTGCTTCACTTAGCATTAAATCTTTCATATTTGTCCACTTCCTATCAAATATCAGGATCTTACTGTCTTTAAGCCTGGGTAGTATTCCATAGAGTATATGTCCCACATTTTTTCAATCCACTTGTCTGTTCTTGGTCATTTGGGTTGATTCCACATCCTAGCAATTGTAAACAATGCTGCAATAAACAGTTGTGCAAGTGTTTTTCCAACTGAAGATTTACATATCCTTTGGATAGATATCTAAGAGTGGAATTACTGGGGCATGTGGCAGTTAAATTTGTAGGTTTCTGAGGCACCTCCATAGCATTCTTCACACATTTCAATGAAGATAAAAATAGCAGACAAATCCCAATAGAGTGACATCCTACAAATACCAAACTATTGCTCCTCATAATTTTCTTTTTCTAAAGGAATTATTTAATTTTTTCACTATTATTATTATCATTTTCAATTTTCCATAGGGAGAGAGAAAGAGAGGAGGAAGTGAGAAAGCAAGATGCCAGGTCCGGGATTCGAACTGCAGTGAGCCACGTGAGAGTTCAGTAACCTAACCACCATGCTACCTGCTGGCCCCATTCCTCATAATTTTCAAGGTCATCAAAACCATGTCTAAAAATCTTCTAAAAATCCAAATTAAAGAGTCAAGATTCATACATCTACCTGAGGAATCTAGAAAAAGGTAAACAAATTAAATCTGATGAAAGAATAAAGGGTAAATAAAATATATACGTAAACATTCTAAAAAAAAAATCAACTTTTTTTTAGAGATATTTTTGCTGTAGGGAGCTTGCACTTGCTGGAGAGGCAGAGAGACAGAAAGCAAGGAATCATCCTCCAGGGAGATGGCCCGGCCACAATCCCTTCTCCTTTCAAGATCTTGGGCATGCATACACATGAGCCAGATGTGAGTTTTAAGCCAGTGGGTCCAGGACTCAAACTGTGGTCAACTACATAGGAGTCCAGTGACATAACCATTATGCCACCTGCTGGTCCCAAAACCAAGATAGTTTTAGTCCAAAAAAATGCAAATATATTGTTTGAAAAAATAAATGAATGAAGTTTATCTCAACAGGATAAGGATACAATACAAATAATAATCTTAATAGATACAGAAAATTTTTATAAAATTCAATATCCAATCATGTAAACAGTTTTAGTAAAGTGGGGAGGCCAGGAACTTTTATTTGCTAAATTACATATGTTTAAGGAGTCTAGGTCCACATCAAAATCTGAGTGTGATATTTTAGGCCCAACGATAGGCAATTACAAGGCCTTCTTTCTTTTTTTTTTTGACTTGGATTTTTTATTTTGAATCACTGAAGGTAACTTAGTACAAACCTTATTTCACCATACTTTGCCTTAAATACCCCTATTTTTTTACACATTCTGTGGGTTGTGTATCTTCAAAAGGTAAATAGCACGAGTGTTTCCCATCATGTTTATGTACAAATCTGCATTCTTGGCGCATAGGCCTCCAGGCAGCATCCTCTTTATTATGGGCCTTACCTGAGGCACTTCCCGGGTTCCTTAAGACATAATCCTCAAGGGGCCTTGGCGGAGGCACTTGACCTCATCTCAGTATTTTGTCTTTTCTTACTCTTCTGTCTTCTTCCAAGCCTGTAGTCTACAAACAGACAAGAGCTCCTTGGCAGTGAGACCACTACCTTTGTGTATGCTGCACGTTGTCTGACTTTCACCGGCAACTCTTGGTAGGGGGAAAAGTGTTAGAGAGAGATGAAGAATGAAGGAGAAAATACATGGATAGATTTACCATTAACTGTGATGGAAGATATAGTAGAAGTGTATGCTACAAAGCCATAAACCATAAAGGAAACGTATATAAATTTGACTACATTAATATGAAAAATTCTGTCCAAGAAAGAAAGCTATTAAAACCATGAAAAGACAAGCTGCAGGTAGAAAAAAGTTGTTTCAATTACTATTTAAAAATGAAGGAGGTTGTATCTACTATAAGTCAAGAATTAGAACAGGCAGTAAAAAATGGGCAAGAGATGTGAACAGTAAATTTAAGGTAAAGTGAGACCAAACGGCCAAATAATTGTGAAGAGATGCTCAACACTACCAGTAATCAGAATAACAATTAAAAATAAAGTATCATTTAAAATGTATCAAAATTTCAGACATTATAAATTCTGCTAATACCAAATGTTGACAATGATGTGGATCAAAGAGAACTCAGGGAATGCTGATGACAGTAGAAATTATGATAACCTTCTGGGAAGAATTGCAAATATTTCACGAAGGGAGGCCACCTATAAACCTTGTGGTCTTGTAGTTTCACTTAAAATGCCTGTCAACACAACTATGGCTAAGTGCATTTTACCTACTCTAGAAGAAAAATGCCATACAAAAGTTAAAATGACCTAATTAGAGCTACATGTAGTGACATAGAAATCTTTGCAAACATTATATTATCTAACATACTATGTTTGCAGTTTAGATATTATGTTCTCCAGTTTACAGATGAGTGAACTAAAGACTGACTTGCCCAGAAAGTCTTTTTCAGTTTGAAAGCACTAACACAACTAAAATGAACAGGTTTTTGAGTTGGTAATGCATAATGTAGACATCAATATTTTTTCTGCAGACTTGAATCTATTTTTAATTATACTGATACATCTACAGATGCATAATTTTCTCTACTATGTAGTTCAATACTAAGAAGGATATTGAGTCTTTTCATAATCTCCTCCCCTAACTTTTTGATGCAGTAGTTCTATATAATATTGATGAATGTTTGTTCCAACCTGCAATTACAGCAATACCATTGTAGGATTGTCAGATAAGATTTTTCCAAAGTACTAAAGGTAGTCATTGAACACAAATGTAAGTGTAATAATAATGTTTCCTATTTATAGATGCTACATAAGTAACATTAATAAAATTTTGCCTTGAGTATATAAAGTGCATAGATTCAGCTGCAAAACAGTACCAATGCTAACAGATTTAAGACTGATTGTCTTACCAAGAGACATTTTCTATTCAGTACTGAACTCTCCTATGTTTCTTTTTGAATATATTTTTTTATTTTAATTTCTTTTATACATTCAATCACATATGTCACTTAGCTTGTAAAGTGAATATTCCAACATGTATACATTTCTCTATGTTTCTTTTGTTACAAGTGATTTTTTACAGACAGGTTTCTTCTGAAAGAGCAAAAGAAAAAATTTTCACATGGACACATGCACAATTATGACTTACACTCAGATTCTTATATATTTATATACTGGCATGTTTATGGGAAACAAATATTCATAGAAAATCATAGAAATATTTTTTATTTCTGAAACAAAACCATAAGTAAGAAAACTGTTATTTCTAAAGTTTGGGCGAAACTTATTTTATATGAACATCTAAATGTGAAATCATTTTATGTGTAAAACTGCAAATAAATTTAATTGTGTGAAGCTAAAGAAGAAGAATAAAACTAATGAAGAGCTCCCTAAACTCAGCAGTAAAAATAAACAGACTTCCAATTAGAAACTGATCAAAAGGCTTGAAAGACTTGAAGAGAAAGGCCTGAGTAGTCACAGGGATGGCAAACAAGCATATGAAGATATTAAACATCATTAGCCTTTAGGAGCATGCAAATTAAAGTCACAAGGAGATGTCTCTTCACAGTTGTTAGAATGGCTGAAATAAAAAAAAGTAGTGTCAGTGGGAACCAGCAGTTAGCGTAATGGCTATGTCGCTGGACTCCCACATAGTTGACCGCAGTTCGCGTCCCAGACCCGGTGGCTTAAAACTCATGCTGGGCGCGTGTGCATGGATGTCCAAGATCCCGAGAGGAGAATGGAGGAGAAGGGATTGCGGCGTGACCATCCCCCCGGGAGGTGATTTCTCGCTTTCTGTCTCTATGTCTCTCTCTGTCTGTCTGGCGAGCGCATGCACCCAATAGCAAAAACCTCTCCAAAAAAAAAAAAAAGGTAGGTAGTGTCAGCATAAAAAGTTGGCTGGCAAGGATACAGAGAAACTGGATCAGTCATACCTTGCTGATGAGAATAAAAAATAGTACAGCTATTCCAGAAAACAGTTTGACACTTTCTTATACAATCAGCTGTAAACATACAACTACCACATGACTCAGAAGCTTTGCTCCTGAGAAATTTTCCTAGAGAAATGAAAATTTATATTCTCATAAAATCTTGTACATGAGTATTTGTAGAAGCTTTTTAGGTAATAACCAAAAATGTTAATAAACCTGATGTCCTTCAATGGGTGACCGGTAAAACAAGCTATGGTATATTCATACTAGTGACACTATTCATCACTGAAATGGAAAGAATGGTGACAATTTATATGACTCTCAGGACCAGCAGTTAGTGTAATGGCTATGTCGCTGGACTCCCACATAGTCGACCGCGGTTCGCATCCCGGACCCAGTGGCTTAAATCTCATGCCGGGCGCATGTGCATGCGTGCCCAAGATCCCCAGAGGAGAATAGAGGAGAAGGGATTGTGGCGTGGCCATCTCCCCTGAGGGGGGGTGATTTCTCGCTTTCTGTCTCTCTGCCTCTCTCTGTCTGTCTTGCTAGTGCACGCACCTTATAGCAAAAACCTCTAAAAAAAATTTTATATGACTCTCAAGCATTTCATGGGTTAAATTAACAATCCTAAAAGGTCACATATTCACATATTGTATGATTCTATATATAATTTTAATCTCTCTTCTATTTCTTGTTTTGGTCATTTATTGTCTTCCTGATTTCATTGTTTCTCATTATTTACTTGAAGTTTACTAAGCATCCTTCAAACAATTATTTTGAATTTTTTATTGCTGGATGGTGTGTGTGTTTGCCAGCAAGAGAGAGAGAGAGACCCCCAATGAGAGAGAGAGAGAGAGAAAGAGAGAGAGAGAAGGCTTCACTGAAATCCCTTCTCCATTTCTCCATCCCATCAGGATTTGGGGCAGCATTCACATGTATCATGTGACTGTCACTTTATGGTTTTTGTAATGCATCATAATTATGTAAGATGTTACTATCAGCAGCAGCAGGGAAATGAAATAGGGACCCTCTTTACTATTTTTCAACATTTTGTTTGTCCAAAATATTTCCAAATCTAAACTTGTTAGAAAATTACAAAGAAAATTGGGCCAGACCATGGCACACCAGTAGTACAACTGGACCCACATGTGAAGGTCTTGTGTTCACATCCCAAGGCCTGCTGTACATGCCAGATGTGCACGTGCGTTCATGATCCAGGCTAGCAGAGACTTGGGGTGGATTATCGTGTTGGGGTGCCTATTTCTCTATCTCTGTTCGCTCTGTCTTTACCTCTGTCTCTATATCTCTGTGTATCTCTCTCTCATGGAAGAAATAAACTTTCCTAATAAATTTTAAGAAAAATAAAAATCAGGAAAACTTACATATATGGAATGGTATCTATGTAAAAAATTACATACCTTTTAAAAATACTAGAAAGTGGCTAGCAGATGGCATAGTGGTTAAGGCACTGGACTCTCATGTAGCTGACCACCATTCGAGTGCCAGACCTGGTGATTCAAAACCCATGCTGAGCTCATATACATGTGTGTCCAAAATCCCATGAGGAGAAGGGATTAAGGCACGACCATCCTCCCTAGGGGGTTATTTCTCACTTTCTGTCTCTATGTCTCTGTCTCTCCAGCAAGCACATGCGCCCTAAAGCAAAAGTCTCACAGAAAGAAAAAAAAAATTGAAAATAAAATGAAACACTAGAAAGACATATGAAAGTCCTAATAGTAAAGGAAAAACATCTTTATTGTTTAAAAGTAAACCTATGGTGAGTATTTCCACTCTATGAAAGAGTAACTGGCACTGATGTAGTTGTTCTGTCGTAGCAGCTATAAAACTCCACAAGCTATATAACTGTTGTTACTTGTCGGACAATGAGCAGTATGTGATTGCGATCCCTAATAAAAGAGAAATGAGGTGACCCGGATATCTCTCCAGACTTTCTGACTGGGAAAATTAGACTGTAGCAAAGAAAGGAGAACCTCTGACACAGTAAGGAGAAGTAAATGAACTGAAGATACAGATTAAATTTAACGCTATTAAGCTGTTTGAGATTATGGTACAAGGTAGCAGAAAAAGAGAGCTTGGAAGAGCTGTGGTGGTTTAGTCAGTATAATATCAAACTGCAATGCTGGAATTCACAGGGTGACCACAGTTTGAATTCCCAGCCCAATAGACCTGAAACAGCCCAGTTATGAATGCAAGTGCCCGAGAGCCAAAAGACTGGAGGAATGGAAAACAGGGATCTTAGAGTGACCAGACTCACTCTCTCTCTCTCTCTCTTCCTCACCCATCCTACGCATGTGCGTTATCACGAATAAGAGAAAAGGGAGCTATGCGAGAAAGGAGATCTAGAAATGTGCTTTAGGGTGTTCCCTCAACTGCTGGCTGGGCACTATTATGTTGCATGTGCATGTGCATGAGATTTCACTTGGTTGAGCAGATAGCTACTGGGAAAAAGTGAGGAAAAATATTTCCTGGGAGTGTGCTAACTGAGTATAAATGCTCATATGTGTGATTAATCTAAGCAGAGTGGCAAATCTTATTGACCATTCTGGGTTTTCAGTGGATACTCCATAAAGACTATGCCTTTAGAAACAGAACCATTCTAGTATTACAGCAAAGGGAACATTAAATCCATCCCAACAAAGCCTAAATACAAGATAAAAGGAAATGAAAACTGTCTGCACATACATGAACTTTCAGACAACAAAAACAAAATAACAAATACTATTCAAAGATAAAAAACTATATAGGCAATTGCAACATGGAATTCATAATAATCCAGCACAGGACTCAAATTACCATGCAAGTGTTAAGCAGGACAAGTGTGACCCATATCCAAGATAAAGATAAGTTAATATAAACAGAATCAGGAATCACCATTATGAAATTAATACACAAAGACATTAAAACAACTATTCTAAAATATTGAAGATTTTAAAGAAGACCATAAATATAATGAGAGAATCTCAATGCATAAATAAAAAATATAAAAATAACCAAATTTCAGAACTAAACACAGACACCAAAATGAAAAACTTATTAAATGATTTTCAGAAGATTTAACTGTAGAAGAAAAGGCTATTTATCATAAATACTAGGCAGTAAAAATTATTTAAACTGGGAACAGCAGTTGGCACAATGGCTATGTTACTGGACTCCCATGTAGTTGACTGTGGTTCAAGCCCCAGACCCAGTGGCTTAAACTCTCGCCGGGCATGTTTGCATGCTTGCCAAGGATCCCTGGGGGGTGATTTCTCGCTGTCTCTCTGACTCTCTCTATTTTTCGGGCGAGCACACGTGCCCTATAGCAAAAACCTCTCCAAAAAAGAAAAAAAAAATATTTAAACTGAATCACACAGATAAATAAAGGCTAAAAGATTAAAATAAACTCACTGATCAGTGAGACAATATCAAACAGTCAATGTATCTATCATTGAAATACCTGAGGGAGAGAAGTGAGTTAAGGGCACAGAGAAAAATATATTAAGAATGAATTTCTAAATTTTTCAGTACTGATTTTTTTAAAAAAGGTATAAGCCCATATCCAAGAAAATCAGTGAACCCAGTCCTAGCAAGATAAACAAAAAGAAAACTTCTCTAAAGGCACATAACAATCAAATTGCTGAAAATTAGTAATGAAGAAAATCTTTAAAGCAGTCAATGGAGAAAATAAAAAGCATTACATAGAGGGAAACAACATTATGACTTATAGGAGAGTTTCTATCAGAAACAATGCAAGGGAACCAGCAGTTGGCGTAATGGCTATGTCGCTGGACTCCCACGTAGTCGACCACAGTTCGCGTCCCGGACCCGGTGGCTTAAAACTCACGCTGGGCGCGTGTGCGTGCATGCCCAAGATCCCGAGAGGAGAATGGAGGAGAACGGACTGCGGCATGGCCATCCCCCCTGGGGGGTGATTTCTCGCTTTCTGTCTCTATGTCTCTCTCTGTCTGTCTGGCGAGCACACACGCCCTATTAGCAAAAAGCTCTCCCCCCCCCAAAAAAAAAGAAACAAAACAATGCAAGCCAAGAGAATAAAACATTTAAGATGTTGAAATTAGGTATCAACCAAAAGTAACCTTACCAATGTATACAAAAGAAGAGAGGATCTCTGACCAGAAGGAAACTATAATTGCAGCTACAGGAACTCTTTACCTCAAAGAAACCAAGAAAGGATGATATAGTTTTCATATATCATGTGGAAAATCAGAATCAACATTAGCAACAAACAGGTTCAGAAATAAAATTATATGGTTAAGTGTCTTTTCTTTCTCCTATTCTGAATTTCTTGAAAATGTAATTGAAAGTATTGCCTACTTCTTAGGATGTAGGAAGCTGGAAAGAGTGTAACTCACAATTGAATAAAAAAGATGAAACTGATAAAACTACAAAATTAGAACTTCTCCTTAACCCATCATATAGCCTGAATATACTAAAAGATGACCTTTAAGAGAAGGTGAAATGAATCCACTGGCTTTCCTAGAAATAAATGAGAGATGTCACATGAAGCTGCAAAGAAGAATTCTGATGAACGTGGTAGTAATTTGCTAAAGGCAAGTGTGTTATTATACAACACTTAGAAAACATAGAACCAAGGGGTCACTGGCATCACTCATAGGTTCTTTGGGTCAACGGGTGCTCAAAAGAAAGGTTAGAGGCAAGGAAGGAGATCAGAAAAAGTCTTTCGTCTGGTGCAGAACATAGGAAGAGGATAGGAATCTGCTGAGGAAAAGTGACAAAATCACACCTGGAAGCTTCTCCTTAATCTCCTCTGGGGAGAAGAAACCTTAAACCGTCGAGGAAAGGGCAGAAAGCCCTGATGCTTTCAAATCATAGGTAACCACCCATTGTGTCAGGAGGAAGGGATCATAAAGAGAAAATTCTAAACTGAAAATAGACATTATGATAAATTGAAAGCTGTAAAACTTCTAACACAAAACATACAAGACCTTTGTGATCTTAGTTTAGACAAATAATTCATAGATATGACAACCAAATCATGACACACAAAAGCAAAAAACAGAAATTGGACTTCCTTAAAGTTAAAACCATTTGCTCCCTGAAAAGACACTTTTAAGCAAATGAGAAACCACAGTCCGGAAGAGAATAATTGTAAATCACATATTTGTCAAAGGACTTCCATCCAAATAAAAAAGTCTCTTAAATCACAGTGATAGGAAAATATCAAACAATGCAGTTGGCAAGAGATATTTACAGGCAGTCATCAGAGATGTACAGATTGCAAATAAGCACCTAAAACTTTACCCAACAATATTAGTCATTAGGGAAGTGCAAACTAAAGCCACAATGAGGTATCACTTTACACTTATGAGAATAACTGAAGAACAAACACTGAAAACAGCAAGTGTTTGTGACGATTTCATGCAACTATAATACTCATGTATTGCTAATTGAAATGCAAAGTTGAGGGGCTGGCAAGTGGCTTGGTGGTTAAGGGTGCTGGACTCACACATGGCTGACCATGGTTCGAGTCCTGAACCTGGTGGCTTGCTTTCTCGCTTTCTCTCTCTCTCCCTCTCACTCTTTCCCACTTTGTTCAAATTAAAATAAATGAATTAAGTTACATAAAATATTTTTAAAAAGTTAAAGAATACGCTATTTGAAATAGTTTAATCATCAAATGTGTAAGTATTGTATTAAATTTCACAGGACCAGCCAGGTGTCATGGTGGTTAAGGTGGTTGGATCCCCCATGGCTGAATGCATGGTTTGAGTCCCAGATCTAGTGACATGAAAATATGGGTCTCATGTGTGCATGTGCACCAAATCACAAGAGGACAGTAAAGGAGAAGGGTAATCCCTCCTAGGGAGTGGTTTTTCACTATCTTCATCTTCCTCTCTGGTGAGTACATGTGCCCTACAGCAAACTAAAAAAAAAAAAAAAAAAAAAAAAAAAAAAAAAAAAAAAAAAGTGCAGTCATTTTGGAAAACAGTTGGAGAGTTTCTTTAAAGTGAAATATGACTTGCCAGATGACCCAACAATCCATCTCTTAATAGCATTCCAAAAATAAAAAAATATTTGCACAAAAAATCTGTATGTGATCACTTACAGCCCTTTACTCTCAATCACTAGTAACTGCAAACCACCAAAATGTCCTTCAAACAATAATGGATTGGGGCCAGCAGGTGGTATAGTGGTTAATGTGCTGGACTCCCACATGGTCGACTGTGGTTTGAGTCTTGGACCTGGAGGTTTGATATTCTTGCTGGGCACATGTGTGTGTGTGCCCAAGATCCAGGGAGGAGAATGGAAGAGAAGGGATTGCAGGATGGTCATCCCCCCAGGGGACGATTTCTCATTTTCTCTCTCTCTCTCTCTCTCTCTCTCTCTCTCTCTCTCTCTCTCTCTCCAGAAAGTGCAAAAATTATTTAAAATATTGTGTATCTGGGACCAGTAGATGCTGTAATGAATCTGTTGCTGAACTACCACTACCACATGGCCAACCACAGTTTGAGTCTCGGACCTGGTAGCTTCAAACTCACACCAGGCACATGTGCATCCATGCCCAAAATCCCAAGAGGAGAATGGAGGAGAAGGGATTGCAGCCTGGCCATCCTCCCAGGGGGTGATTTCTCACTTTCTGTCTCTCTGTCTCTGTCTCCCTTTCTCGTTCCACAAGTGCATGCACCCTATAACAAAAAAAAAGAAAAGAAATCTCAAAAACAACAAAATATAGCATATCTTTTACAAAGTATTCCTCAAACATCTTCATCCCATTTTCTTCCTCCTCTAGCTATTTACACTTACTTATTTTATTGCACTTATTACTGTGTATTGTGTCTTCTACACCTAGTATATCATGCACCTCTGGAAGAAAAAAAAAAACATGCCTTAACTATGTTTTAGAGAAGGTAGTGGTAAATTTACTGGTTAAGAATTAATCATTGTTTTAGAAATTTTCTTTAGGAGTTGTTCATAATTATGGTCTGTCCGAGCTACCAATAAATAGCTTTTGAACATTTTTCTTGTGATGAAATATAGATCTGGTGAAATTATTCATTGCCCAAATCAGCTTCTTTCTTACCACAAATGACATTTCCATTTATGTAGTCATTTCTCAATGCATACATCTTCTTAAACATCCCATTGTATATGTATATTTAAAAGTTTATTATTATTATTGTTCCTTTTTCATTGAATGTACACTGGCAAAACTGTGATTCTCAGGCCAGCAGGTGGCATGGTGGTTAAGGTGCTGGATTCCCACATGGCCCACCACAGTTGGAGTCCTGAACCTAGTGGCTTGAAAGTCACTTTGGGAGTGTGTGTGTGCATGCCCCAAATCCTGAGAGGGTAGTGGAGGAGAAAAGAGTGCAGCATGGCATCCCCCTCTGGGGGGTGATTTCTCACTTTCTCTCTCTCGCTCTCTCTCTGGTGAGCGCATGTGCCCTATGACAAAAACAAACAACTAAATAAATAAAATTTTTAAAAAAGACAGTGTGAATCCTATGAAGACCACACAAACAGGGGGAATCTGAAATATCTTGAAGGATTTTTTCCCACGTATTTCACATGAGTGTGCACAAAGAGAAGACTGGAAAATACTTAGAAAATTCCAGTTATGGGGCCAGCTCTGTAGTCAAGGGGCTAAGAGAGTGAGATTTCACCTGGCTGTCTACAGTTTGAACCTTAGCCCCACTGACTCGGAAACAAACAGGGCATGCTTCTCTTTCCCCAATCCCAACGATATAGGGAAATGGAGAAGGGACTGTGCAGTGACCATGCCCCATTAAGGGTGCTATCTCCCTCTCTCTATCTCTGTCTCTCTTTGGTGAATGCATGTGCCCTCTAGCAATTTATAAAATATAAAATTAAAAGAAAATTCCTATTATGATATATAGTAGAGGAAAGGGAGCTTTGACAACTGTGAGAAGGCATTGAAGTCCACTCAAACCCTTCTCTTCTATTGTCCTTATGGAACAAAATCCTTAATATCTCTCTCTCTCTCTCTCTCTCTCTCTCTCTCTCTCTCTCTCTCTCTCATATGCATGTATACACATGTGTATTGGGGGGCATACCCTTCCACTAAGGGCTCTGATGAAAATCCATTGTACCTGGAGAAAGTGAACAGATAAAATCTATTCTGGAGAAGGAGAAAAAAAATGTGCATTGGGGCCAAAACTATGGTTGGAAAAAAGAGTAAAAAGATTGGGATGGTTAGACCTCTGAGACCTAAGGATACCCTGCCTGATTGATACATTGAGAAGCATGCAATATTATCACTATTGCTTCTCTAGCATTTTTGCAAAAACTGCATAACTTTAATCTATTCATGGGAAAGGATCAGATAAAATTAAACTGAGGGACATTCTACAAAATACCTGACTAGGACTTTTCAAGACTGTCAGTGTTCTGAAAGATAAGAACAGACCGAAGAACTGTCAATAGATTGGAAGAGACATGACAACAAAATGTGACATGATATCCTGGATTGGATCCTGGAACATTCACAGAAAAACTCATAAAATCTGAATATAGTCTGTACTTTAAACTTTTAGCATACATTTTGTTTCCCTGGTTTTTAAAATTGTGCAATGGTTATGTGAGATGTTAACATTAGGGACAGCTGTCTGAAGGGCATATGGAAACTCTCTATACCTACATTTACAATTCTTCTTGAGTATAAAATTGTCTGAACTGTATATAGCACCTTGAAATCTCAGCTATGTATTTAAAGGATATTGTTTCATTCTGCTTAGCATTCTTACGTGTTTCACAATAGCCACTTTTTAGGCTCCTTGTTCTATGTTGCTGGAAATAGACTCATCTCTCATGTACTCTTATAGGTAGTCATTAAAACTGTTTTGATAACACATCAAGATTACCAGGGACTTATTTGATGTTGAAACTGCTAACCACTTTTCCTTTTTTTTCAATTTGCCATCTGGCATGTGCACTCACCAGATAGAAAGACAGAGGAAGGAAAGAAAGCTCACTCCTTACTATGGGGAATAGTCATGAGCAATCCTTTCTCCTCCATTTGTCCCTCCTGTCATGTATTTTGGGCATGGATGCACATTCTCACAGTGTGTTCTTTGAACCTCCAGATCTAGCATTTGGATCTCACAGTCAGTCATGTGAGATCCAGTTTCCTCAACTGCCATGCCATGGAGTGGCCCAGACTGCTAACGACTTTTGAATTCTATTTTAGTATCACGTGATACACTTAAGCATTCCTTTCCTTCTACATAAAACACTTTTTCTTTAAGTTTCCTTTGTTCAAAGGATTAAAAAAAAATCCATCATGATTACTATTTTTATTTTTTTGAGGTTTTTGCTATCGGGCGTGTGCGCTCGCCAGACAGGCAGAGAGAGACAGAGAGACAGAAAGCAAGAAATCACCACCCAGGGGGGATGGCCACGCCGCAATCCCTTCTCCTCCATTCTCCTCTCGGGATCTTGGGCACGCACGCACACACACCCGGCGTGAGTTTTAAGCTACCAGCTCCGGGACGCGAACCGCGGTCGACTACATGGGAGTCCAGCGACATAGCCATCACGCCAACTGCTGGTCCCAATGATTACTATTTTTAAATTTGCTATAGGGTGTATGTGCTCACCAGAGAGAGAGAGGGAAAAAGAGAGAGAGAGAAAGTGGAAAAGCAAGCTGTCAGATCTGGGACCCCAACCGCAGTTGGCCACATAGGACTCCAGCACATTAGCCACATGCCACCTGTCGCCCCCTTCTTTTAGTTTCAATGAAACCACCTTCTCCTGATTTCTCTCCCTTCTTTCCTTCCTTCCTCCCATTATCTCTCTTTAAAAAAAAATTGCTAAAACGCATGTGCACTCACAAGCGAGATATATATATATAGAGAAGCAAAATGAGAAAGCACCCCCCCCCCAGGGTGTATGACCACACTACACTCCCTTTCCGTACATTCTTTTCCCAGGACTTTGGACATGCATGCACACATGCCCAGTGTGTTTCCCAAGTTGTTTTGTCTGGGACTTGAACTGCAGAGTTGGCCATGTGGGATCCAGTCCATTTAATCCCCACATCACCTGGCTGGCTCATTTTTCTTTCTTTCTTTTCCTTTTATTTTTATTTATTTATTTATTGTTAATTTCCAGAGGGTATATGTGCTCATGTGTGAGAGTGAGAGAGAGAGACACAGAGAGAGAGAGAAATCATCCTCTAATGGGGTGTGATCATGCCACGATTCCTTTTCCTCCATTTCTCCATCTTACCCAGATTTGCAGCATACCCATGCACGCACATCCACCATGTTTTTCAAGCCATGGGGCCAGGCTTCAAACTGAGATTGCCTGTGTGTGATCTGATTCCCTTAAATCAGTAGGATATGAGACTGACCCTCTCCTGATTGTCTTAACGTCTAGCTATGGATTCTCATGATCTCTGCAGATGTCTTTTTCTTTGCTGTACCTATCCCAGAAGCGTAAATGTCTCCATTATGCCCATCTGCTACATCTAATAAATCACCAAGTCTTGTTGATTTGATTTCTTAAATGCTTTTCTATCTGTTCATTTATCTCCATCACCGCTGATCCTATCTTTGTCCAGGAAAACATCATCTCAATTACTACAACAGTCTCTTAACTGGTGTCTGGATCTTTGGCTCATTCTTCTTTTAGAGTAACTGTTCAAAACAAACCCGATCCTGATAAACCTCTGCTTAAAATTGTTCAATACTTCTCCATTGCCCTTTGGATGATTTTCAAGGCCCTTCATAATCTTAACCCGAGTCACTTTTCCAGTCTCATTAGACTTAGATTCAACCTTAAACTTACTGTTTGAGTCATACCCAGAATGGCATTATTTCTCCTGCATCTGGACCTTTCCTGGAAATAATCACCATTGTCCTTGGAATCTTCTTCCTTATTGTTTCTGTTTTGCCACCTGGTTAATTATCATTCACGTTTGCATATCTTCTTTGACATTATGTTCTCTTAGGGAAGTCTTGTCTTATTCACTGTGTTATACCCTGAATAACACATAGTACAGTGTATACAGTAAATAAATAGTGTCAGGAGAAAGATGTGGCCTTATCTACAAGTGACACTGTAAATGAAGTTCTGGAATATTTATCAGTCCTCCCTTCCTGACTTAGGGAATAGTTTTTATTGTAATATTGAAAATACATATCTTTTCCCCACATTCTCTTTGACATGCAGCCATCTTACCATTTTCACCATATCTGGAGAGTCAGTGAATGGAGACCATGTTCGTGGTGTCTCCTAAAAGTACTCACTACGTGGCCTCTATCTGTTACACATTATATTCCTTTCCATCTTGTCTACCCTCAGCTTAATTGAAATAATTGTTTTGAGCATTTTGGAAAATGTTCTGATAGTGTGAGACATAGTTGCGAATCTATGGAGAGAGCAAAACTTCCATTGCTTGTCCTTTAGGGAAAACCATTTATGGCTGGCTGCCCTTGGCATTTACCCCTGTCAAATGGCGAGGTTGCCCTGTAGTCAAGAAATTAGTAAGTGTTTCAACCTCTCAATTTGGGGACAATTTTTATAATGTGGTCTCATGCAGACTCATGTCAAGAGGATGAGGTCAAATTGGTTGGGCACATTAATTCTGTTATTCAGATCTTTACCTTCCTCAGTCAGGGAATCCAACTTATTTAGTTCGTGTCCTATGCTATCCTATTCGGGTTTTGATTTTTTAATGCTACATCAAATCTTAACAACTATGTTGTAAAGTTTTCAAAAGTAATGAGCAGATCTAATGCTTTTCATCTAATGATCACTTGATAAATGAAGATGGAGACCATGTATTATACAGTATATTATTCTTTTCAATAATAGTGGATTATTGTAAAAGTCATGATGTATTTTTCTGTTTCTCTGTGCAAAATTGTGTCATGACTTTTCTGACAACTCAACAATATGAGGAGTCTTCAAAAAGCTTTTATAAAAGTGCTTATTATAAATAAAAAAAAAACTAGGGAACCAGCAGTTAGCGTAATGGCTATGTCACTGGACTCCCATGTAGTCGACTGCGGTTCGAGTCCCGGACCCGGTGGCTTAAAACTCACGCCGGGCGCATGTGCGTGCATGCCCAAGATCCCGAGAGGAGAATGGAGGAGAAGGGATTGCGGCATGATCATCCCCCCTGGGGGGTGATTTCTCGCTTTTGTCTCTATGTCTCTCTCTGTCTGTCTGGCAAGCGCTCGCGCCCTATAGCAAAAACCTCTCCAAAAAAAAAAAAAAAACTATGCATGAATTCCAGTTCTTTATGCACCAAATAAATGTGTAGTTCAATTCCATTTTTTCTCCAATATTTTTGAAGTGCCTTATAATTAAAATTTTACAATTTATGAAACACATTGATTTAATATATATATTCTTAAGGACATAGATACACTACTTTATTTCAGCCTCAAGATAAGTCTATGAGGTAAGCATTATCCATATTTTACAGAGAAGTGCACTGAAATTTAAGGAGTGTCTTATTCTTTTCAAGCTGCTATTACAAAAATACCATAGACTGGATGGCTTGTAAACAGCAGAAATATATTACTTAATAGTTCTGGAAGCTGGGAAGTCCTAGATCAAAGTACTGGCAAATTTGATATCAAGTGCAGTCCCACTTCCTGGCTCATAGCCATCTTCTATGGCCAAAGAGATGAGGCAGCTGTCCACTATTCTCATTCATGAAGACTCTGCCCTCCTATTCTATCACCCACCAAAAGTTCCACCTCCAAATGCCACCACAGGGACTGGCAGGTGGTGTGGTGGTTAAAGGCACTGGACTTCCACATGGCCAACCATGGTCTGAGTCCTGGACCTGGTGGCTTTCTCTCTCTCTCTCTGTCTCTCTCTCTCTCTCTCTCTCTCTCTCTCTCTCTCTCCCCTCTTTCTCTTTCTCCTCTCTCTCTCCCTCTTCAGTCAAATTAAAATAAATAAAGTTAAATAAAATAATTCTTAAACATAAATAAAATACCAGCACACTGGTAATTAGGTTTCAGTGTATTAATTCTGGAGGGGAAACATTCAATCTATAGCAGAGAATTAAGTTGCTTGCCCAAGGTCACATACCCATACCCCAGATTGAAATCTAAATCTGTTCAAAACCTGTGCTCAAGATACTGCCAAATGATTTTAAAATGTTTTTTGTATGAACCATTAAAAAAATTATTGCCAAAGAATACATGCACTCAAGGGGGAGAGAGAGACAGAGACAGAGAGAGAAGAGACAGACAGAAAGAGAAACCACCCCTAACTGACCCTGGTCATGACACAATCTGTTCTACATTTCTCCATCCTATTGGGATTTGCATGTGTACCCAGTGTGATTTTTAAAGTCATGAGAGAATTCCAGCAGATGGCATAGTGATTACGTCACTGGACTCCCACATGGTTGACTGCAGTTTGAGTCCTGGACCTTGTCGCTTGTAACTCATGCTGGGCCCATGTATGTACGTGACCAAGATTCTGGGAGGAGAATGGAGGAGAAGGAATTGCGTCATGGCCATCTCCCCTGGGGGGTGATTTCTCACTTTCCCTCTCACTGTCTCTGTCTCTCTCTGCAGAGAGCCCATGCACCCTAAGGCAAAAACCTCTAAAAATAAATAAATATATAAATATATCTCCTAGGGCTGATATTTCAACCCAGCTGGCCATGTGGAAGCCACGTTCCAAAGTTCGATGCTTAACCACTATACACAAGGCTGGCCCTTGACCCTTTTTAAAACCCAGTTTATAATGATAAATTCAAATCTGCTCTGTTCAAGGAGGGGGTCAAACTTCTCTTCATTGCCCCTTTCCCCACATCCAGTGACAGTGACACAGGCACAGATTTACGAAGGCTCCAGTGTAAAGCCGGTAAATCTGTGAGCCCTTCTTTCTACCTCTTCATCCTGACCATTTCTTATATTGTTGGGGAAGATATTGCACTGAAATGATGAAACCACATCTTATTCTTGTCACACTTTCCCTATCAAGAGACACTTCTTGATGAAATAGTTTCTATGCAACTGCTGTAGCCAGGTGCTATAGGTAGCTCATAATGATTTTGATAGCAATGCGGGTTTGTTTTCCTCAGCAGGAGTTTCGAGCAAAAACCATATTTGCATTTCTAGGTAATGAAGAATAACTGGAGAAACTATTGAAAAACGGTAATTCCTTGCAAACAAAATTTAGGTAATTGCAAAGGTGTGATCCAGCATGAGGAAAAGTCTATACATGAAGACAAACCGGTTTACAAATGAAAACCATCAAATCTACCTCTCTTCCAATTTTCAGCCTACAAGAATAAAATGCAGTTTATGATGTGTGTCCATCTCTGGATCTTCTAGGGTAGATTTCAGTTACTTTGAGGTTAAACTGAAGTAAAGACAGAAACTCTGCATGAGATGTCAAAACTGTGGGCCAAGGATTCTGAAATCATGGTAGAGCAGGGACTAAATCAAAGTGTGGATATGGAGTAGGTGCACACATCCTTAACAGATGGCAAGGAAGGCACACCATGTTCTCCAAGGGCAAAGTTCAGTCCCATTTCTGAATTTTATTCATCTTACAATTTTCTTAAATGGCATTTCAAGTCAAATGATATTGTTTCTGCACAAATGTACATGAAAAACTCACTAATTGTGGCTGTAAGTGTATCTTCAGCAGATTCTCTTCACTGCTGTTGATTCTTTTCAGAATACACAAATGATTGCAGAAAATCTGCCATGGTGATTTGAGCAAAAAGTTTCTGAGAAAATACTAACTAGAATTAGCATACATGATGAAAGTTATAAAAGAAGAATACTACATTTTACCCTTCTGGATTTGAAGATTCATGAGTGAATGATTATAAACAAGTTCTAACCACCCTGAGCTTCATTGTTCTATTTAAACAGTGGGGATTTAAAAAATGTATTTAAATATATTTTTTAGGTTTTATCTCATGTACTTGTCAGAGAGAGACAGAAAGAGAGAGAGGGCAAGGGCAAGTGGGAAATCGCATCCTGGGGGGGATAGTCATGCCACAGTCCCTTCTCCTCCATTCTCCTCTTGGGAATTTGGGCACGCATGTACACACACCGAGCATGGCTTTCAAGCTGCTGGGTCCAGGGCTCAAACCACGGTCAGCCACATGGCAGTTCAGTGCCTTAACCACCACTCTATCTGCTGGCCCACAATGAGGAGATTTTGAGGATGAGCCCATGAGGTTTCTTAGAAATAAATAACCACTCTTAAAAACTCCACTTGAATCTATTATACTGTAATTTCCCTTCTTATTCTATAAGTTACAAGTCTGATGTTGTTGGAGGAGTCTTTTCTGCTCATAGTACAATCTTGTTGTGAGTTGAGGGGATAACTGTGAAGTGTCTATCATACAACCCTGAAAAGATAGCCATTGTCAAAATATTTTGTATAGCTTTCATATTATTACTATTTGAACTGAATTTTGATAGGCCACATAAGACCCATCTTGCTTTCCTAAATCTTATACTTCCTAAATCTTATATATTCACACTGGATTCAAAAATCTAACTTTTTAATTTTAGAAATTATATTATTTTTTGTTCATGTTTACTTATAAATCTGATTTAGATGAATTTTGGAATATCCTAAATGAGAGGAAAGTTCAAGTTAATGCCTATTTCTATCTTCTGTTCTTTTAATTGTAATTTATTTTATTTGAAAAAAAAAATCTTTCTAATTATTCCTACATCAGCTCACCATATGTATTATATAACTTATAGAAAGACAAGTGGCAGAGAAATTTATTCTGATTACCTATTCCGTGCTTGAATATATTTCTTGCATTCTAATAATAGTGAGTCCACAGAAGAGGCCTATTTGAATTATTCCCTCAGTATCTAATGTAAAACAATGCACTCTGAAGGTGTATACTCAATATAAATACTAAATGAGGAGAGATGAGCCTCTTGAATGAAATTAATGACAGATTTGCCAATCCCTTCTTTAAAACACTTTTGCAAATGTCAATTGTTGTCATTGTTTGTTATATTTGTAAAAGCCATACTAGTTACCAAAAGCATTCATATGCTATTAAAACAGGTACTAAAAGCACTTCAAGGCCAATATCAGTGCATTTTCTTCTAAAAAGTCCTATGTATTAGTTTCTTCAATGGATACTAATGTACATCTCAGGAACTGGTGGATGGGGAAAATAAATACATTGATCATTTGATCCCTGTCGAGGTGTGGACTTATTGTCCGGAATATGCCTTTACAAACAGGAATCTCAAATTGAGCTGAGCTTTTCCTATTAACTAGCTAAGTGACCTTGGACCAAATACCATGGAACACAGTTTCTTCATTTTGACATCAGAACATATCTGACACTTGATCAAACCTCAGCTTCATTTCTACAAAATAGAAGTAATGCTAGTATTTCTTGCTAGTATTTTCTATGATGGCTACAGTTAAATAGGTAGTATATGTGAAATCATGTTATAAACTATAAAGCATTGCACAAATGCTAATAGGAGCATCTATCCAGCTTACTTTGAAATGTTGTGAGAAAAATGGGAATTAATTTATGTCAATGAATGAACGGGTGGCTAATAACAAAGATAACTTTGCCTATCCTTCTCATTCTCATTTGAACCTTTATTATTGCATTTGCTATAGTCTGCCACACAATGCACATATTTTTGTTTCTGTCTTGCACACTAGATTTTGGATAACTGAGGGAATTAAGTCATTTTATTTATCTCTTTGTTTCCTAAGATTCCTACAACACATGGTGAATGCTCATTAGGTTGAATTATGATGTGCCAGGAACTATTGTAAGCACTTTACATCTATTAATTCACTTAATCCTCAAATGTTCAAGCAAGAATAATGAAAGCTTAGATGAATTCAGTGACAATGAGGATAGATATAATGATGCATTTAAGAGGATGAGTAAGCAGACCTTTATAACAATTTTTTAATCTACTATCAAATTCAAGGCAATAATTTGAGTAATACTTTATTCAAAAGATCTTTGAGAATGTATTATTTTTGAGAATTTCACCCCCTGTCTTCCATGATATATTTCAGCATTATCAAATGAAACACAATGAACAAGTTCTCAAGTCTTCCAATTTTTAATTCAATGCTACTTAGCTTCTAAAGAAATTCTTTGTTAGGACAAAATATGTTCCAGTCTCACACATGAACTTTAGACAAATCACTTTCTCATGTATTTTCCTCACGTATTCCTAAACTGTAGGAAATTATAATGGCTATTTCATAATTCATAGCCATATCAGTGACTCCTTGGAGCAAATCTACTAGATTTAAGTGTAACTATTGCATGGTGCTCGTGCTGATAACAGAACTTTGCTATATACTGGGTCATAGGGAAAGTCATGATGTATTTTTCCACAGAAACACATAGAAAAATACATCATGACTTTTATGACAACCTAATTTTTCTGTGTGTCCTTGGTAAGACATATAAAAGGAAATGCACTCTTGTAGTGCAAAACTGAATAGTAAAAGATAATCAGATATAAAGAAATGAAAAGCAATTTAGCATGTTACAAAGAGCTTCATGGCATAGTTAATATTCACATTGAAAATTACATTAAGATTTTTGGGTGTAGTGGTTAATGCATTGTACTCCCATGTGGTTGACTGTGTTTCGAGTCCTAGACCTGGCTGCTTAAAACTTATGCCAGGTGTGTGTGCATGTATGCCCAAAATCCTGAGAGGAGAAGGGATTGCAGTGTGGCCATCCCTGTGACGGATTATTACTCACTTTCTGTCTCTCTGTCTGATGAGTGCACACACCCTATAGTAAACACATCTCTCTCTTAAAAAAAAAAAAGTAAAGAAAATAACATGGCACCCTGGCAACAATAACTGGCTTCAAAATACACAGTTTATCCTCAGGATATCCTAGCAGTTGAAACTCCTAGAAAATTCATCTTTTAATTATACCATGTTCCTAAAATTGATGGCAGAGCTCCAGGGCTCCAATACAATCACTGCCTATTTGTCCTGTTTTGTTTTGCCCTGATCAAATATATTTTGCACCAAAATAATTGGATCGAAATTGGAAAAATTCTAACGAACCTGTTACCCAACATTAGAAAGACTGCCCAAATTTCTAGGCATTTTACTGAGATCAGCCCATTAGTGAGTTTTGTTTATTTTTCCTTGATTTTCAGCATAGACAAATCTGCTCAAAGACCTGCTAGCACAACTACAATGACAGTCTGCTAATGGGGCAACTGCCATATAAGAGAGTGCAAAAATCATGAAGAGTTGCTCATATTTTTCAATAGTATTTACACAGAGTTGGTGTTAAATACTTTTTCACTTGTAATGACCAATCTTAATATTATTACACCTATTCATAATGCATTGTTTATAGAAGAATGGATAACATCTGAATCACATTACAAAGTTTAAAATGCATTTGAATAAATTCAAATTCTGAAAATCCTTACAATGGAATTTAAACATTAGATACAGCCCTGGAGTTCTGCCACCAACCCCAGGAACTCAGTATAATGTGACACAGAAATACGGTGATTGATTTTATAATATGAATACTTGAACTCATCTATTCAAATATGTGTCATCCTCTTCTCCACATGGGAGAACATAAATTTATTTCAGTGATGAAACTACTGCTCAAGTAATTAGTGAAACTTCATCATTGGAGTTATCTCTGTAACCTGTCTCTCATTCATTCATGTATCCATGAAACAGTAATTTAGCATCTTCCATATACCAGGAACCATTTTTGTCTTATTCCCATCATTTGCAAGCAAACATGATTTTTTTAAAACCGAACTAAAATTTAATTTCAAATTACTTTAATGAATGTAATGTTGAGAAATATTTTGATCTAAAACAAGGTATAGTAACCGTTGAGAGTAAGTTCAAGTGTCTTTCAGCTGCTTCAAATAACATTCCAAGTGATGATTTCCAAATCTGCTATGAGCACTGCTAATAGTATGGGAATAAGTGTTACTTGAAGCTTCATTGGATGTATAATGCTCAGTGTATATATTAATATTGGAGGACTGGCCCCATAGCCTAGTGGTTAAGGGAGTCCTATTCCATATGGGCAACCGTGGTTCAAATCTCAGCCCCAGTGGCTTGAAAAACACTCCAGGCACCCATGCATTTGTGCCCCACATCCTACCATGATGGAGGAGAAGGGATAGCGGTGCAACTACACCTCGTTGCTGGTGCTTTCTCCCTCTCCCTTTCTCTCTCTCTTTGTCTCTCTTATTCCTCTGGAGAGCACACATGTCCTCTGGCCATTGAAAACAGATGATTTTGCATAGAAAAAAATGTGTAAATTCTTAGATGTAGTCATATGAGTGTCCAATTATTTTATATCCTCTGATTATATTTTATGATGTATTTTTGCTTCATAAAATTTAAACCAGTATCTGTCATTTCTGTCATATGTTCTATTCACTATAATGTAAGCCAAATTCTGGAGATTCTCCTCACAGTTATAATACAAAGTACAATCATTTTTTGAAGGCTCCTTGCCCCATAAAATCCTTGCATAGGTGTTCCTTGTCAAACTAATGCTATGACTTTTGCAAACCAAACCAGTATGATAAGGACAGCTTTAGAATCATGCCTTTAATTCCACACATTTAGGATTAATGCATTTTTCTGGGGTGATATAATATTCTTAACTGAAGCATCTTGTTTTATTGCCAGTATCAACTACTAACTTATGACTGGATTGTATGTATTGGGTAACTTCTTGCCAGCATGGTTGTTAATCCTCTTCTAAACTTTAAATTATGTTAGCATTATTTCCTCTCATGAGCAGCTGAAAGATGCAATTTGGTTGTCTTTGATTGTATTTTCCTTTTCCACGTATCAGATCATTTGTCAATATGTCAACACTAAAACGATTAATGTTGTTTGTTGAAACATCAGAAGTATTAATAGTCCTATTAAAATGAGGTGGGTGATAAATATTCTCAGAGCTGATCAATGTGACATATCATTACAGAAAGAAATCCAGCTGACTGAAGAAATGACACATATTCTTCTCAAACACTGAGTGGAGCAACATGATGAAAGTGTATTTCACTCCCAGCAGAAGCTGTGCATTTTTCATATAAAGATAAATTTATTCTTAAATAAAGAAAGTTCCAACAGAGTGTAGAACACAGGTATTCTGTGAGTAAATAGTGGGCATTCTGTCCTTCTTGTTCCAGTGTGGCTACAAAGCCCTATAAACTTCCTAGCACAATGTAAAAAAATCTGTCAAAACCAAAGAAAAGATCAAAATTGGGGCCAGCAGGTGGTGTGGTGGCTATAGTGCTGGACTCCCACATGGCTGACGGCTGTTTGAGTCCCAGACCTGGAAGCTTGCTTTCTTACTTTCTCTCTCTCTGGTAAAATTTTAAAATAATAATAATAAATGAAGTTAAACAAATAGTCCTTTTTAAAAAAAAAGATTAAAATATATGTAAAAGGACCAAACTCCATCACCAAACTAATGGTCTGATGATTTTACCAGATTAAAGAAGAAAGGATAGGGTAGCTGTTGAATTCACAAACTCTTGAGCCGGATGGCCTGAATTTTAAATCTAGTTCCTACCATTCACTTGCTGTGTGACCTTGACCAAGTTTATTTTACTTCTCTGCATCTCATTCAGTTTAATCATCTATAAAATGGGAGTAATCATAATAACCATGATAATTGCATCAAAGGATTGTCATGAGGATTACATGAGTTCATATATGTGAGCACTTTGAATAGTACTTGACATAAGCATCATTGAGATACTTATTTTGTTTTTAGCTAATTAAAAAAAGGTGCTGATTTTTCCTTCCCTGGCTATTAATGGGAAAATGTCGTTCGTTTTATGTTTTGCTCTGGTATGTATGTTTTGAATAAAGACTATTTATAAAATTTAAATGATGCAGGCCAGCGGGTGATATGGTTGTTAAGATGCTAGATTCCCACATGGTCAACCATGGTTCGAGTCTTGGACATGGTGGCTTGACTGTCATATGGGGCACATGTGTGTGCATGCTTAAGATCCCCAGAGAAGAATGGAAGAGAAGGAAATGCGGCATGGCCATGCCCCCAGGGGGTGATTTCTCACTTTCTCTCTCTCTGTCTGTCTCTGGTGAGCACATGAACTCATGGCAAAAACCTAAAAACAAACAAAACAACACAAAAATTAAAAAACAAATAAAATTTAAATGATAGATTTGATTAGTTGATCTATAAGATCCCTTCAAACTTTGAGATGTGATAGTTTAATTTTTTGAAATATACATATATTAAAGTATCATGTGTGCCCCAAGAGTTATTAACCTGTTATTAAAGAAAATGGCAATAATCAATAAAAATGGCAACAGTGAATATAGCTTCATAAACTACTTACAATTACTGGGCACTTCAGCAATTATGAAAGATCTCACTTCGTATAATGCAAATCAACACAAAGCGTGAAAGAACAGACATGTTCACTGTGCATAAAAAGCAAACTGCTGAAGAATTAGAACAATTGAAAACTCATAAATATTTTGGTCTCCTCTGAAGAATCTGACATTGCATAACTAAAGGGGGAATAAAACCATACAAAACCAAAAGCAATGCATGTATTTTGGCATAAAAATATAAAAACATTTCATTCCAGGAAACAAAATTAAGACAATATTTATTGGAAGTATAATGTATTCTAAACACTTGGTATTTGAAAATATTCCAGTGTAGACTTGGAAATGATCACATGTAATATGGCACGTCTGACTATTTCTCAAATCTATCCTCTTATAACTATCTGGAGTAAGTAGACAGAAATACTCAGCATTTGTGTTTAAATTCACAATAGCACTAGTTACATGGTTTTGGCAATTTACTTAATCTCTCTATGCTTTAGGTAACACATTCTTTTATGTTTTTATTTTTATTTACTTATTTTTGCCATAGGGCTTGTGCACTCTCCAGAGAGAGAGACAGAGAAAGACGGAATGTGAGAAGTCACCCCTCCAAGGGAATGGCCATGCCCTCAATTCCTCTTCTACCATTCTCCTGTCATGATTTTGGGTCCAGGACTTGAACTGTGCAGCTGGCTATGTGAGATGCAGCACTTTAAACTCCACAGCATCTGCTGGCCCTGGATAACACTTTTTTAAAAATAAGAATGTTTTATTTAATTTTATTTAGCATTATTATTTTAATTTTCTATAGGGCACATGCACACGTACATGCAAGAGAGAGAGAAACTGAGAAAGTAAACCACCATGTCCAGGATTCTAACTGTGTTGGGCCATGTGGGAGTCCAACACTTTAATACCACAATGCCTGCAAGTCCCAAAGAAACACATTTTTACATGAGATTACTATAAATTTTGTGGGAGTTTTGTAAGTATTACTTAATATATACTAAGTACTTATGCCAAGCACAACATTAATACACCAATAGAGATTATTCTCTTGGTGGAAAAGTAAAAAAGGCATATGATAACATTCAGGCTGATAGTTTTCCCATGGAAAAATGAAATAAATCGCAAATCTAGTATGGAGAGAATTCAGCATACTAAAAGGAAAATAATAGTGTGAGAGAAGTTCATGGTATGAAGTGATCAGTCAATACTCTGGTATATGGGACCAGCAGTTAGCGTAATGGCTATGTCACTGGACTCCCATGTAGTCGACCGTGGTTCGAGTCCCGGACCCGGTGGCTTAAACTCACTCTGGGCATGTGTGCGTGTGTGCCCAAGATCCCAAGAGGAGAATGGAGGAGAAGGGATTGCGGCGTGGCCATCCCCCCTGGGGGGTGATTTCTCGCTTTCTATCTCTCTGTCTCTCTCTGTCTGGCGAGCGCACGCACCCTGTAGCAAAAACCTCTCCAAAAAAAAAAAAAAAAAAAGAAGATGAAATACTCTGGTATGTAACGTCTAAGAGCTGAGAAATGATACCTAATGCATCTTTTATTCGAAACATTGACTAATACAACTTAAGTTCTTACTGACTGTATATTTGAAATACTAGATCTGATGGGTATGAAAATATTGAGGCGAATCAAGATTATATTTGGAGAAGGATGTATTGAGCTGGCCAAATCTAAATTAGAAAATTTGTAAGTGAAAAATGCAGGGTTGGATCATATTGGTGAGTACATGACACAGAGTAAAAATTGGCAAAAAGTAAAACAGCTAAATGGTTAATTTCCTAAAAGATTAGCAACATGAAAGTTACTTTATCTCATGTCTATCAATCACCATTTCCTAAACATTTTCTCATGAATACATTTGTAATATGTTCCTGACTCTGTGTTCCTACCCTCAGCTTTCTGGTTTAGATGCTCATCTCTCACTAACATTCTTACACAATCTCTTAGCTTCTCCTGCCCTTAACCATCTATTTTCTACACTGTAGGCATTACATGTCTGGTTCGGTTTTGTTGTTGTTGTTGTTTTTGCCTTTTCTTTATGATGCTAATTTTACCATGTCACCTTCCTATTGAAAACATTTCATTGGCATCACATGAACTATAGAATTAAGCACAACTAATGGTGGTATAGTAGAGGTAACATCCTGTTGGGTTTTGTTTATGTCTAGAAAAGAGATAATGAGATCATGAAATAGGATGTCTTTAGGAAGGACAAAGATGTGGAGGTATTTAAGAAATATTTAGAAGATAGACTGTACTAAATTGGTGACTGAATGGCTAGTGAATGAGAAGAAAGCATAATAATGTGGAAACGTCCCTCTCATCAATGGATATAGTAGTAAGAATAGTAATAAAAGATGGGGGATCCAGTAGATGGCATAGCAGTTATGCCACTGGAATTACATATGTCCAACCATGGTTCAATTCCCGGACCTGGTGTCTTGAAAATCAAAGCCTGTGTGTGTCCAATATCCTGGGAGGAGAATGGAGGAGAATGCATTGCAGCATGGCCAGTCCTCCAGGGTTGATTTCTCACTTTCCCTCTATTCTCTGTCTCTCCAGCAAGCACACACACCTTAAGGCATAAAACCTTAAAAAAAAAAAAATATATATATATATATATATATATATATATATATATATATATATAGAGAGAGAGAGAGAGAGAGAGAGAGAGAGACAGAGAGACAGAGAGAGACAGAGAGAGATAAAGGTAGAAACATCCAGCTTGCAGACTAAAGCCTGGAAGAAAGTTCTGGATGTAAATTCTAGTGTGGATGAAGTCTGCACATGCAGTCATGTGTCGCTTAATGATGGGGACACATTCTGAAAAATGTGTTGGTAAGTGGTTTTGTCATTTTCTGAACACACACCTAGATGGCATAGCCTACTATGCACCTAAGTTATATGTGCAGCATGCTACTGTGCCGAATGTTATAGGAAATTGTAATACAATGGCAGATATTTGTGCATCTAAACACATCTTTTTAAAAAAAAAATTTAGAGAGATTTTTGCCATAGAGTGTGTGTTCTCACTGGAGAGACAGAGAGAGAAAGAAGGAAAGTGAAAAATCATCCCCAGGGAGAATGGTCATTGCTACAATCCCTTCCTTGACTCTCCTCTTAGGATTTTGGGCATGCACGCACAAGTGCCTGGAATGAGTTTCAAGTTACTGGGTCCAGGACTTGAACCATGGTTGGCCAAGTGGGAGTGTAGTGATGAAATCATTATGCCATCTGCTGGTCCCAATACATCTAAACATAGAAAACATATGGTAAAAATAAAATATAAAAAATCAGAGCCAAATGATGACACAGCAGTAAAATGTCATGCTATGTTAGGCAATACCCCTTGGAAAGGTTCCTGATTCAAGTCTAGAGACCTGCCAAGTATGCTAGACTCAAGCTTGCCTATAATCCGAGACTTGCTGAAAACTTGGGAGAGGTCAGTGTCAAGACTGTGTTTAAGGCATGCTCTCTCTCTCTCTCTCTCTCTCTCTCTCTCTCTCTCTTTCTCTCTCTCAGAAAAAAATAAATAGAAATTATAAAAAAAAGTATAGAAGAAAAACTAGTGCACCTGTATAGTGTACTTACAATGAATGGAGCCTGCAGGACTAGAAGATGCTCTGGATGTGTCAAGGAGTGAGTGGTGACTGAATGTGAAGTCATTGTATGTTACTGTATGACACTGTAGACTTTAAACACCACACACTTAAAGTATATGATGTGTTCAGGTCAACCAGGGATCTGAACCCAGAGTCTTCCCTATGCCTCTAGTGTCATGCAGTGATGCCCTACCAACTGTGCCACCACAGCTGGGCCTATATATTTTTTACTTAATAAACTTTAAAATATTTTTAACTTTTTGACTCTCTTGTAATAATACTTTGCTTGATACACACACATTGTATACTTATACAAAAGTAGTTTTTTCTTGTATATCTTCTTTATTTTAGAGATTTTTGCTATAGGGTGCATACAGTAGCCAGAGAGACAGAGAGACAGAAAGTGAGAAATCACCCCAGGGGGGATGGCCACGCTGCAATCCCTTCTCCTCCGTTCTCCTCTCAGGATTGTGAGCATACACACAGACGTGCCTGATGTGAGTTTTAAGTCACGTGTTCCAGGACTCAAATCGTAGTCAACTACATGGGAGTCCAGTGACATAAGTATCACACCATCTGCTGGTCCCTCCTGTATATCTTTTTACTATTTTTTAAACTTATGATTTTTTGGTTAAAAATGAAGACACTGAAAGATATATTAGCCTAGGCCTACAAAGGTCAGGATCATCAATATCCACATCTTGTCTTACTGTAAGAGCCATGACGAACAAACCAACTCAAGGTTAAATCAAGCACAAGAAAAATGATGTAATCAAGACCCACATTGCTTTACAGTAAACTTTTTTTTTAAGTTGAAGGAGTTCACTCTAAAATAATGATAAAAGCATAGTATAGCAAATACATCAGGTGGTAATAGTCATTCATTATCTTTTTCAAGTATTATGTACAGTACATAATTGTGTGTGCTGTACTTTTATACAATAGGCAGCACAGTGGGCTTGATTACAACAGAATCAGCACAAACATGTGAGCAATGTATTGTGTTACAAATCTATGCCAGCTATGATCTCATACAGCAGTAAGAATTTTTCATCTCCATTATTGTCTTATGGGACCACTGTCATACATGTAGTTTGTCATTGACCAAAAAGTTGTTATGTAGCTGGAGTTGGAACCAAAGACATAGTAGAATAAAAAGAGCATCTGGGTCAAGAGTTAAACACTGCAAAGCACCTATTTTTAATGGGCTAGTGAAGGAAGCAGAGCTCATCCAAAAGAAATGAAAGAAATCATCGGTTGGTATGAAGTTAAAATGTGACATCATGAAGGCCAGGAAAGGAGAACATTTCAAGAAGGAAAAGAGGATCATCAATGTCAAATGCAGCAGTGAGGTCTAATAAGTAAAGACATGAAAAATGTCTTTGGATTTGAAATAAGAAACATATTCATTATCTGAGCCTGACACTGGAGCATAGAAGATATACTACATGGGACCAGCAATTGTACTCCCATGTAGTTGACTGTGGTTCAAGTTCCGGACCTGGTGGTGCATGCCCAAGATCCCCAGAGGAGAATGGAGTAGAAGGGATTACGGCATGGCCATCCCCCGTCAGGGGTGATTTCTTGCTTTCTGTCTCTTTGTCTCTTTCTTTACAGCAAACATATGTGCCCTATAGCAAAAACCTCCCCCCAAATAAATAAATAAGTAAAATAATAATAATAATAATAATAATTAAAAATAATTCAGATGTAGTACAACATGGTGTAAAAAAAAAGTGATGAAGTATGAAAAGCATGCAAAAAACTTTCAAAAGTTTCATGTGAGACTGAATGAGAGCTATAGGGGTATATGATGTAAAATGACATTTTTGGTTTTTAGGAAATGAAGAGAAACATTTCATAAGTTAGATGGATAGATTTTTTAAAAAGAAAAATGAGAGATATATCTATATCCCTATCTATCTATCTATCTATCTATCTATACAGAGAGGAAGAGATATTGAAATATGAATGATAGAGTCAGGGCCCAGAGTCAATAGGAAGGGAGGATAGAGTCAAGACTATAAGTGAAGGTATTAGCCTCAATTTTCATTATTAAATAAGAAGAAAATGCATTGGTTGAAAGTCACAAAGGCCAGAAATGAGTAGTAAAATGAGAGAGAAATCAGAGTCTCAGTAAAGACAACTGAAATAATTGGCTATCAATTCTCAGAACCCAGATAAGCTAGAGCAAACACATTTGACGTGGTGCCGGTCTGCCAAGTTGTGCCATTCAGTGGTGTTCTAATTTCCAGAACTAATAGCAAATGATATGTTCAGTAGCATTGACCAGATTGAAGTTTTGTTGGATATATTATTTGAAAGTATGAGTGCAAGAGACTCATTATGGTCTGAATATTTCTACCTCTCCTCACCAATTCACAATTTAAAATCCTAACCTCCAAGTTTATGGCATTGGGAGGTGAGGGCCTTTGGGAGGTGATTAGATCATGGGGGTTCCACCCTCATGAATGGAATTAGTACCCTCAGAAGAGACACTGAGAGCTCCCTCTCTACTTCACTTCCACCACATGAGAATGTAATGCATTTTATGAGACTGACTCACATGGGAGGACTCTTTGTTCACGTTCAGAGACCTGAGTGAACATACCGGGTGTGTATGTGCCTCATCTGGGACTGGCTAGGGCTGGGAAGTGGATCATAGTATAGACACACTGTTGGACGACTGTCTATCTCTCTCTCAATTATGGAAGAAAGAAATGGGTGAACTTCAAAAGATAAGATAAATAAACGATACAGATAATGATGGATATTACCCATGAAATAACAATAACTATATTAAAAAGTGAATTTTTTCATGAAAAGTGTGACAGAACGGTCAAGAACGCTTCGTGTGTATATGCTGTCCTATCACTTAAGTGGAAACATTATATCCATTTTATAAATTTCTCTGAGGTAATTTATCTGCTTTAAGATCTTTTGTGCCTTAATGCTAAAATTGATGACAGATAAAAATTATATGTAAGTTATAGACTAAGTAGAAAGAAATATTTTGGGGAAAATTATTTTAGGTTCATGTAACTAAAAACACAAATCATCTCTGGAAGATTGAATTATAAAGTGTAAATTAAAGAATCAAAATAAAGCATTATGCAGTTTCAGGAAAACCATAAATCTAAGCTATGAACTTAAACATGTAGCAACTACATAGCTATTAAAAAAATCTTAGAACATCTAATGTCATGGGAAAATGATGATGGTATATTATTAAGTAAAAATGCTTACAGAGTAGAATCTCAATCCACGAATAAAATGTAGGCATGTAATGCATTCAAGTAGAGACAACAGTGGAAAAACATACAATAGGTTTTCATCTTTGGGTCATTGGCACATGGGCATTTTCTTTGTTGTAATATTTCTATCAGTATCGAAATTGTCCTAAATATTACTTTTATAGCCAGAAGTTAAAGTAACATGTTTTAAGGTTTTAGAGTAGCAATTATATAGAGGAAAACCTGGCATAATGGTCTGTTATAAGGGATCCTGTCTCCCAATATTCAATGCTGGCTTTGTGGTGGTGTCCCTGCTAGCAAGAATACTTTAATGCTACAGTAATAAAACTTGCTTCCAGAGAGATTTATTAGTAATTCTATAATGTCTTGAGGGAAACTTGACAAGGCCCTGAAAAGGAGTTACAGATTTAGGATTTTTACATTTTCATTCTCCACAGTATGAAAATAATGAGTTGCTTACAAGCCTTAAAGACATTCATGAATGTTTCAGATCCTTTCTCAAGCAGCATTGCAGCACAGACTACAATGGAAACAACTTATATAGAGACAGAATAATGATATCTTTCTCATTTCCATATGTTAATTAACAACCAGGCCTTAAATTTGAAATGCTATGGGAGTTTGAGAAGCTGTTTTCCTGATGAGTCCTATCACAGATTTGGAAATCAATAAATTCGTAAATTATCTTGAATTTTAAAAAAACAACAACTTGTTAAATTAATACTGACCACTACTATCCTATCCAGAACAAAGGAACAGTAAAGAAATTTTCTATAGTTAATGAGCTCCTTTGTGCCTGCTGTTGACAAATTGAGTTATAAACAGTTCTAATTCGGAGTATATATTTAGTGCTGCTTTGTTTTCCTGATGTGTTATTACTACTAGAATTATGTAAATTTGTGTCATTTAAGATTGGACATTTAATTTGGCACCAGTAACTGACATGGATGGAATACAGACTTAAGATCATTGAGTTAGACTCTACTCTGCAGTAGGCGTCTGCAGCAACCCCAGAGCCAATTCTTGCAGTGATCTTCCTAACAAGGAAAATGAGCTTTCCTGGCCTGAGTTGTTATGAGTGTCCACAGTGTTCACTATCATCTTCCCAAATACTTTCAAAGCATCTCTTGAATACTCTATTAAGCATGTGTGTAGTGTTAATGTCAAATACATCAGAAAATAGCATGCAGAATATGTTTTTATAATGATTTATGAAAACAATAACTTGATTTGCCTATTATAATTTTTCTGTCTCTCATTCTTTGTGATTCCTTCATGATTATGAGAGTAGCTTAAAACTCTTACCTGCAAGTTTTTTCACTAAGCCAAATTACAATTTATCATTTCGGGAGCTTAAAGAAAAATATTTTCTTTTAAGGCAGGGAAGTTCTGAGAATATATGGAAAGAGATGAAAATATTCAGAGGATATTTATTGATAAATACATGACAACTACAAATTAAATTATTGCAGGGGAAAATAAATAGGCACTTCTGATGTGTT
Organism: Tupaia tana; assembly: GCA_026018925.1. Classification (NCBI taxonomy): domain Eukaryota; kingdom Metazoa; phylum Chordata; class Mammalia; order Scandentia; family Tupaiidae; genus Tupaia; species Tupaia tana. The sequence goes on along the minus strand of JAKSZU010000009.1, from coordinate 9,151,585 downwards.
TTTATTCTTTCTTCTTCTTTCTCTCTTTTTTTTTTTTGCTTGCTCTTTTTCTTCCTTTTTTTTTCTTTTTATGTCTTTCTTTTTCTTCCTTTTCCCTCCTTCCTTTCTTTCTCTTTCTTTTTCTTTCTTTCTTTTTTCTTTCTTTCTTTCTTTCTTTCTTTCTTTCTTTCTTTCTTTCTTTCTTTCTTCTTTCTTCCTTTCATCTTTCAAGGATTTTGCCATAGGGTGCTTGTGCTCACTAGAGTGAGACAGAAAGAGACAGAGAGAGGGAAAGTAAGAAATCACTCCCCTCCCCCCCTCCCCCAAGGTGATGATCATTCCACAATTCCTTCTCCTCCATTCTCCTCTTAAGATTTTGGGCATGTACTCAGAAGAATATGGGGTGATTTTCATACCACTGGGTCCAGGACTCAAACTGCCATTGACATGAAAGAATCCAGTGCCTTAACCACTGTATAACCTGCTGGTTCCATTTTTATTTTATTTTATAATGAAAATTTTGGGATAAAAATGAAGCAAATATTTCCTGCTGAGAATCCTGAAAGGAGTATTTATTTCATTAACAAATATGATATTTTTCTAAGAATAAGAAACTACATCTACAATTATATAAAGTTTCTATCTTATAGGATGTTGGGAAGTTATTTATTCAATTTGTGAATCAGTTCCCTTATCCGTATAATGGAGGTAACAATATATCCTCACAGTGTTGCTCTGAATAGGTAAGATAACTTACTAAAAGCTCTAACACCACTATTTACATGTAGTTTAAAAATGAATGCAAAAATCCTGAATATATTATTTATTGATTTACATTTTTCCAAATTCCATATATAATTATTTGGTGCCTCAGTATTACAAATATTTTGCTAGGATTTTTTTTCTTAGAAAATATCATATTCATGAAGGATTTCTTATGTTTTTGCTTATAAATTGGTGTTGGTTTCTGAAATATTTGTTCTTACTATTTTGTTGACATTTGTAAGAAAGATTAGAAAGAAAACATAAATTATTTAAATTACTACGTTAAAATATTGTTCAAGCAAGCCAAGAAGTAACTTTTAGTTTTTTGTCAGGTGTTAAGAGTATTCCTCCCACTACCAAATCTGTTTCCCTTTTCAAATTATTTCAGACTGAAAATCTGTCCTTCCTAGGAATGATAAATATTTTAGGCAAGCAGAAAAGAATGCTTCAATAGTACACCACTGAGCAGACTTGCCTTCTCTATAAGGGTGTTTGCTGTCAAGATCACAGCCAACTTAGTATTGCCTTCTGGGAAACAAATTGACAAAGCTGACTCCCCTACCAGCTCTCAGTTTTAATAGTAATCCCAATTTGTCTTAAATGAGCCTTGCATCTCACTACTTCTTGTACATGTTTCTGTTGTCCATTTTGGAGGATCAATGGTTGCTTCACATTTCTTTTATCTCCCATGGCTTTTGGAACAATATTTGAACTGTAGAAATAAAGACACAGGAAGAAGTTAGTAAATAGAGAGATGAGAAAATGCAGGCTTGCAAGTCTCTGGGTTCTGTTGCTTACTCAAACTTGGGTATGCACATCTCTATATCTGTGGGTGGAGTTTAGGTATCAACCACCCTGAGATGAGAATAACCCCAATCAGATCTAGAGGGTCAGTCAGAAAACAAGTGAGATGGTAGAATCTCAAGTCTATCTTGTTCTTTTGAAAATACTAATTACAATGTGGCGAAGCAGGAATCTTCTGGATAAAAATATACTTCTATTGAAATAGTATAATTTTATTTTCATTAAATCACTTCCATTTTTTCTAGGCATAAATATTCCTTTTGCACTGATACTCAAAAGTTGGCAAAGGGGCTGACAGATGGCATAGTGGTTAAGGTGCTGGAGTCCCACATGGTCGACTACAGTTCGAGTCCTAGACCTGGCAGCTTGCTTTCTCACTTTTTCTTTCTCTGGCCAAATTAAAAAGAATAATAATAATAAATAAAACTAAATAATTTTTTAAATAATAGCAACATTCTAAAACTGTTTTATAATTCAGGAATATTTTAGAAGTACAAAATGAGTTTTGTAAATACCCAGGACTTATGACTGGCCCGAAGGGTTCAGATCATGAAGAATTTTCCAAGTAAAGTGTTCTTAAACCCCCAAACTAACATAGGACTAGTTCCTACTTTCTTAACACCATATATAGTGTTGGGCAACATTTTAGTTTGATATAATTTCGAATTTTCAAAGATGCAGAGATAAAAAACATCAAAGTCAAATCCTGCACTTGTGGTAGGAATACCCAGAAGCGAATAGGTACCCTTCTCAGAATGTCATATGAGGAGGTGCACAGTATCTATTTGTCATTTCACTGGATAGTTTTATTCATTTGTCAAAAGTGATGTCTGCCAGTTTTCTCCACTGTAATATCATTGATCACTGTTTAATTCATAGTTTGTGAAGAGTCACTCTGAGATGCTACAGCTATCCTATCCTTTAAATGACTTTTCCCAACTGCATAGTTTAACTTCCATTGGGTTCATCATTTCTTACACATTTATAAATTGACTCTCTACTATGAGGAAGAGCTTTCTTGTCTCCCTCACTTATTATCTATCTATATGAATATAGGATTACTGCATGTTATTTTATTCAATGGGTCCAGTAGATGGCGAAGCAGTTACGTCAACTGGACTCCCACATAGCCAACCACAGTTTGAGTCCCAGACCCAGTGTCTTGAAAATCATGCTGGGCATGTGTGTGTGCATGCCCAAGACCCTGGGAGGAGTATGAAGGAGAAGGGGACTGCTGCATGGCCATTCCTCCTGGCAGGTGATTTCTCACCTTCCCTCTCACTGTCTTTCTCTCTCGGGTGAGTGCAAATGCCTTAAGGCAAAAACATATGGAAAAAAAAATGAATGGTTACAATTCCTTAAAATCATTATTTTGTTGCTCAAATTATCCCAGAATTTGCTAACCTCAGAAGGGGATGCTGTGATATGCATACCTCATAATGGAGTACTTCATTAACTTCAGGCATTAAAAATTTCAACCACTTTTCTTGGCTCAGCCTTGGAATCATCTATTTCTCTAAAAAAACTTTTATTTATTTATTTATTTTTTTGCAAGCCAAGATCTGGGTATTAGGTACACTTCTTGTGTTTAACCTATCTCAACTTTAACTTCCTACTGGTAAAGCCAATTCAGATACAACATTGCAGTTTTCATTACAGTCTTCCCCCTCTCTAACTATAATGCTTTTCCCAACAGTAAGAAATCTGATTTTTATTATTGTTAACGTACTTATTCATTTTCTGAAGCACAGAATACCTAAGAATTAGCTTAGGAATTTCATTTTTTTAATTAATGAAAACTTTTTTTTTTGCATTTGAAATTTGATGAAAAAAACATTCGTTAACCCTCTGAAAGAAAATTCAACATTTCAGTAGAAAAGAATGGTTAACTATATATTTACTCATTAAATATTAATTAAGTTTTCTAAAAACACAATTTGAAAACATTTGGCATGCATTGTTAATTTCAATACAATGGATTCAAGACCAAATACACACATTACGTACATGAGGGCTGGATTACAAATGATGACCATCATCATCATCATTGTCATCGTCATCGTCGTCATCATCATCTTCATGTTTTCTTTTCAATACACTTGAGGATTCATTAGTATTATTTTGCGATGACACCACATTAGTGGTAATAAGAATGTTTTTGGACACAATTGATGATGGGTTAATCAGAACCTTCTGAACTATCCATTCTTTTGTGAAAAGGAAACTTATTAACCTACCAACTAGAGCTTACTATTTGCTTATAGAGAAGTGCACATTTGAAATGTACAAGAGACAGATATATACATCCATTTATCCAAAATACCTATCTAGATATTGATATTTTCAACACCTGGAAATGTTCCCTTGTGCCTTCTTAAAATCAATTGCTGCCATACAAAGGCAATAACTATCCTGATTTTTAACCATAGATTAGTTTTCCTCTCTAGAACATTTGTACATATAACTATGTTTTGTGTCTGACTTTTTCACATACTATAGTGTTTTTAGTTTCATTCATATTGTTGCATGTATAAATTGTTTATTCATTTGTTGCTGTTGAGTACAATTCAATTGCATGGATATGCCACAACTTTTTGTCCATTTTGCTGGTAGACATTTGAGTTCTTCCCAGATTGTGGCTATGAGGAACAAAGCTGCTATAACAGTCATGTACAAATCTTAACTGTTGCTATACTTCTTTCATTTCTTTAGGGTAAATATACAGGTCTGACAATGTTGGGACATTAGATAGACATTACTTTCCTTTTTATATTGGTTTCCAAAATGCTTATACTGTTATATATTGCTACCAGTAATGTATAAGCTCCAATTTTTCCATAAACTCTACAGTGCTTGGTGCTGCCAGTCTTTTTAATTATAGCCATTCCAATGTGTGGACAATGCTAGTGCTTTCTAATTTTAATTTGTATTTCCATGATGACGGACAGTGTTGTATTGTTCATTCATAAATTTTCCTTTATAAGATTTTTCTTCACATACTTTGCTTGTTATGGTATTTTTTTGGCATTTTTACTAGAATTGTGGAAATTATATATGTGGTCTGAATATGTTCTTTTTTAAATTTTTGCCATGGGACATGCACACTCAGAGGAAAGAGAATAAGACAGAGAGAAAGAGAGTGAGAAGTCACTCCCCGGGGAGAAGGGCCACACCCCAAACCCTTCTCCTCCATTCTCCTCCTGGGATTTTGTGCATGCACACACATGTGCCTGGCATGATTCTCAGGTTGCTGAGTCCAGGACTCGAACTGTGATTGGGCATGTGGGAGTCCAGCACATTAACCACCATATCACCTGCTGATCCCAGAATATAGGTTCTTTATCACCTATGTTTTTTTTTTTTTTGAGAGTTTTTTTCGCTATAGGGCGCGTGCGCTCGCCAGACAGACAGAGAGAGACATAGAGACAGAAAGCAAGAAATCACCCCCCAGGGGGGGGATGGTCGCGCCGCAATCCCTTCTCCTCCATTCTCCTCTCGGGATCTTGGGCACGCACGCACACGCGCCCGGCGTGAGTTGTAAGCCACCGGGTCCGAGACGCGAACCGCGGTCGACTACGTGGGAGTCCAGCGACATAGCCATTACGCTAACTGCTGGTTCCCTATCACCTATGTTTTTCAAACTTTTTTCTAGACTGGTTTATACATTCATTATCTTTGTTTCAGTTTATATTTTATTCATAAGAGAGCCCATGTGTTCATGAGAAAGAGAGAGAGAGAGAGAGAGAGGGAGAGAGAGAGAGAGAGAGAGAGAGAGAGAGAGAGAGAACGAGGGACAGGTTCTCATCATGCCACAATCCCCTTTCTCCAGTCCATCAAGATTTTTGGTGCATACACCTTGGAATGTTTACAGGCCAATTCGGCATACAACCAATGTTGGGTCTTGTGGTCTCCAGCAGTATAGTATACTACTACCTGTGCCACTGAAACTGTGTCTGTCGTCATGATTTTCCCCCTTTTTTAATTTTTTTTTTTTTTTTTTTGTCTTGAGGGTTCTTGCTCTTGCTGGAGAGAGACAGAGAGAGGGAAAGTGGGAAATCACTCCTTAGAGGAGATGACCACACCACAGTCCCTTCTCCTTCATCCTCCTCTCAGGATTCTGGGCACACACGCACATGTCTAAAATAGTTGAACTCACAGAAGCAGAGAGTAGAATTATTGTTCCAAGAGCCAGAGAAAGGGGAATTGAGGAATTGCTCTTCAGTGAGCATAACATTTCAATTATGCAAGATTAATAAATTCTAGAGATTTACTGTATAACCCTGCTTATATTAACAATAGTTTACTGTGCACTTAGAAATTTGTTAAGAGGTATTATCTATTCTCTGTTGATAATAATTGAAAGACCTTAGCCTGGGTGATACATAAATAATAGAATTTTTTTGGAGGTCTAAAGTCAAGGGACTACATCTGATGAGGTTCTTGTTGGTGGGGATGTTTACAAAATCTTGAGGTTATGCCGGATGTCATATGGCAAGAGTTTGCATGTGTCCATATCTAGGTCTTTCTCCTTCATTTTATTCACTTTTTAGTCTATGTATTTATTTATTCTGAGGTGGGGGATACTCCCAACAAGTATTCATGCTAGAATCCTCCCCCAGTCTCAGCTAGCCTGAATCACAAGCATGCATTAACTTGCCATGCCCAGGGAAGTCTCAGGATGCAGACCTAGTACCTTTCCCATGTAGGTCCAATTGTATTACCACTGTGCCCCCACCTCGCCCTCTCTCTCATTCTTCTTATAATGCTACCAGGATTCAATAATAGATGTCCCACCCTTTAATCCTAATCACTTCCAAAGGGTTCTACCTCTTATTACCATAATTCTATAATCAAATTAAATCTCTACCCAATTAATCTCATCTCAATAGGAACCAAATATCAACACATGAATTTTAAGGAGACACATTCAAACCATCACAAGGGTATAGATCTCACCTTAGGTATTCTTACTAGAGTAAAAAAAAATGTTTTCATTATTTTTTTAATTGCAGGAAGACACATGCACTCGCCAAAGAAAGGTAGGAAAGAGAGGGGGGAGAGGGAGAAAACACCCACCCCACGGGTCATGATCACACTGCAATACCTTCTCCATTTCTCCATCCTGTTGGGATTTGGGGTACACATGCACACACACTGGCATGTTTTTCAAATATTTGGGCTGGAATTAGAACTGCAGTAAGAAATCTGGGATCTAGCTTACTTAATTACTATGCCATGGGGCTTCTTCTTGCCTCCGAAAAATGTTTTCTGTTGGTTCTATCCAATGCAACAGCTTAGGAAAAGATAATAAATTGTTAAATATTTCAGTGCAAATTACAAGTTGTAAATTGGGGCCAGCAGGTGATGTGGTGGTTAAGGCACTGGACTGCTCCATGTCTGAACCATGATTTGAACAGCGGAGCTGGCAGCTTGAAAATCACACTGGGCACATGTGTGTACATTCCCGAAATCCCAGGAGGAGAATGCAGGACAAGGGATTGCAACATGTCCATTCCCCTTGGGGGTGTGTTCTCACTTTCCCTCTCACTGTCTCTCTGTCTTAAGGGTCTCCATCTCTTTCTCACTCATTAAATAGATTTATTAATTAATTAAAAATGTTTAAAATTACTAGCTATAAATAACTAAAGCATGTTCTTTCATATGGTAGCAGCTTAACCACATGCAACTATGAAGCACTTAATATGTGGCTAGTCAAAACTAAGATGCACGGCAACATAAATCCTGTTTCTTTAAGATTTACTATGAAAAAATAACATCAAATATTTTATTAACAAATGTTAGGGCCAGATAGTGATCTGGTGGGTTAGGCGGCTGGATTCCCACATGAATGACTTCATGGTTTGAATCTCAGAACTGACAGCTTTAAAATCATGCTGGGCATGTGTGCTCAAAATCCTGAAAGGAAAGAGTAATGGAGAAGAAATTGAGGCATGATTGTCCCCCATGGTGCGTGCTTTCTCACTTCTCCTCTTTCTCCATCTCTATCTGACGAGCACATACGCCCTCTGACAATTGTTTTAAAATAGAGCATCGTGTCTTTTCAAAGTTACATATTGAAATGACAGTGTTTCTGATATATTGTGTTAAATAAACTGTTATGAAAAATTTAACATCCAGAATAATTCTGCATCCTTAGAATGAACATGAAAATAATCTTTGATGTTCACCATACATAGTTGATTTTTCAGGCCTTCAGAAGCTATGGAGACCTTCCTAATTGTGGTCTGCAGTTTGGGTGGCCCCCACTAGAGGGCAATCATATCTTCTGAAGCACAGGTTTCTTTTTAATACAAAATTTTGCGTAAATCTTCAGATACCAAATTATTCTGTAGAAATAATTGAGTAGACCAAAACTTTTGAGTTAAATATAAAACAACAGGGTTCTTAGGCACCCTGAGGACTCACTACGGCTCATACACATGCTAGAGACCTGGTCTTTTGCTTACTGAATTTCCTATCTCAGAACAAATGACAAATCCCAAATAGATTTCATTACAAGCCAGAAATCTCAAAACTAATGTTAATGTTGTAATCCTTGTTAAAATTCAGCTGCATAATAAAGGTTACTCTGCTCTGGTTTATATCCCTGTTATTACTAAAGGCTTAATTAATGTTTGGCTTCTTAAGTACCACTGACAGAGTATCTTGTGCTGTTTTAGTCTAAATGATAGTTGAACCTCTTTTTCCCTTTGGAGTTGAACTATTTCACCAAGAAATCCATATCCCTTTTTAAAATTCAGACGGGATTTGTGCTAGCTAGTCAAGTTGGAGTAAGCCTACTATAACCTCTTTCTCCTACTGATTACTACCAAGAATTAGGGGCTGAATATAAAAACTACCTGGGAACTTTGAAAATCAAAGAGTAACACGTTGTTCACAAAGGGGAGTGAAAATGAGAAGGACAAGTACGATAGTGCCTTCTGTTATTTACTTGTTGTTTTCTTCCTCAGTTTCTCATCTTTGATCCAAATCAAAAAAATCTAGAGGTTTTGTTTTTTTTTTTTTTTTTTTTTTTTTTTTTTTTTGCCCAAGGACCAAGGAAGAGGTCCATGTGGGAGCTGGGGAGTGGAGAAGACTCTTTCCCTCTCCTTCCATTCTCCTTCCCTCCCTCATTCCTTTCTTTCCTCCCTCCTTCTCTTTCTTTTTTCTTTTTCTCTTTGCCAATATTCAGATGTGGAAAAGGTTTCTCTCCAAAGGGTCAGCATGAGGAAATGGTGGGTGGGTGACGGAACTTTTCTCTATGTTAATTGTGGCCATGGTTACACGGTTCTGTGCATTTTTCAAAATTCATAAACCATAATAGGCAAATTTTACTGTACACAAATTAGAAAATAGATTATAAAAATCTCAAATTGCCCGTAGACAATGTGCTGTTTTGAATAGAATATGAGGTTTCTTAAAATGAGATCATCTTAGGCTCCAAACTAGGTCTGCTACGCACTAGCTTTGTGATCTCACATAAGTTACTTCACCTCATGCCTTCTTTCCAATTCTGTACCTAATTCTTAATTCTCTAAGAATATATATATTCTCAGAAGATAGTCTCTTCTCTTTCTCTCTCTTCTCTTTGTTTCTCTCTCATAGAGATAGAGATAGTGCTACTACACAGAAGATCGGGAAGTCATTGTTTTTCCCAGACCGTGGCTTTCTGGCAAGTCCTGCAAGCTCTATCTCCACATTATGTACAACACTGACAAGAAACTGACAAGAAGAATATGAGTCCTCAGCTTGCTACACATATAGATAGTGAATTAAGGACCCAATTATTTTATTGTTCTTTTTATATGAGAGGTTTTTTGCTATAGGGTGCATGCGGTTGCCAGACAGACAGAGACAGACAGAGAGACAGAGAGACAGAAAGTGAGAAATCACCCCCCAGGGGGGAAGGCCATGCCGCAATCCCTCCTCCTACATTCTCCTCTCGGGATCTTGGGCACGCACGAACACGCACCTGGCATGAGTTTAAGCCACTGGGCCTGGGACTTGAACCACAGTAGGCTACATGAGAGTCCAGCAATGTTGCCATTATGCTGACTGCTGGTCCCTGTTCCTTTTCATCTTAGAGTGCTTTATAAACTAATTTTGCAAAGGAAAAGCCCTCATTAAAAATCTAAATGGGAAAAAAAAAATTAGGACAGTCACAAAAAATTAAAAACTTGGTGATTGATTGTATAAAAGAAATTAAAATTTAAAAAAATAAAGGAAAAAAATAAATTCAAGTCAGGGCTAACTCCTAGAAATTGGTATTTGAGATTATGAAAAAGAAGTGTAATATTACCTGCACTTTGATTTTCCGTGTAGAATGGAATATGTAGAATTGATATTATGTTTTTTTTTTATAAACGTTTGAGAAAACTTGCAAGTAAAAATAAATAAATCTAGGTAAAGCTCTCCCCAATAAGGCAGTGGTTAAGAGCTGTACATAGGGAGCCAGACCTCACATAGCTGATGAAAGTTCAAATCCTACTTGTGGCAGTTTGACATGCTGGGTGCATTTGTGTGGATATCTCACATCCTGATCGGATAGAGAAATGGAGAGGGAATTGTGCATGACCACACCCCACTGGCGGTGTTTTCTGTCTCTCCCTTTCTCTGTCTCTTCTTCTCTGGCAAGTACATGTACCTTTCGACAATTAAAAAAAGGCAAATTTAAGAACATGTGGCTTACATATATAAATCTGTGTCCTGTAAGGTTATCTACATGATATCTACATGAATACACTGATAAGATGGTACAAAATTAGTAGAGCCCTGAAGCCCTGAACTATCTAAGCTGACTATGCTATGGTCCATGTGAATGGCCAGCCTTAGGTTAGACCATAGAATCATATGCACTTCAAAGTGGAGTGGACCGTAGGGGGCATCTCTAATTCACCCTCCCTTGTAATTCTGAAGTCTGTTTTTCAAAGTAGTTGGCACATTGACATTCAGCTTTCAGTTCACCTGTCTCAGTGGTAAAGGAGCACACTGATTTAATTCTTCCTGAAGCATCCCAGTTTCCTGTAATAATATTGGAGTAACCTACACCCTAACCTTTTTAAAATTATTTAACTTTATTTATTTGTTTGCTTATTTTAATTTGACCAGAGAGGATTAGAGAGAGAACGGGCGAGAGAGAGAGAGAGAGAGGGAAAGCAAGAAAGCAAGCTACTAGGTCCAGGACTCGAACCGCGGTTGGCCATGTGGGACTCCAGCACCCTTAACCACCACGTCACCTGCCCCTCTCCCTTATTATTCTTATAAAAACAAGACTAAATCCAGCAAAGTAATGGAAGGAACCCACATTCCTTGGCTCATGAGCCCTTCCTCTAAATTCAGAGCCAGTAGTATAACATCTTCAATTCACTCTCCCTCTTTCTTTCTTTCTCCTCCTGCCACATGCACATATACACACATACACATAGACGTAGACACGTACAGCCTGTTTCCATCATTTCATCTCCTACTCTGACTCTAAGCTTCCTCCCCTTGTCTTATAAGCTAACTTGCAATTGAGTTGGGCCCACCAGCGTAACTCAGGATACAGTCTCTATCTCAAGATTGTTGATATTATTTTTAATATTAAAAAAAAGTTGTGTTTTCCCAAGGAAAGAAAGCTATTAGAGCTAGCAGCTGGTGTAGTGATTAGAGAGCTGAACTCCCACATAGTCAACCGCAGTTCAAGTCCTGGACCTGGCAGCTTGGAAATCGCACTGGGCATGAGTGTATGCATGCCCAAAATCCTGGGAGGAGAATGAAGGCAAAGGGAATGAGGCATGCCCATCTCCCCTGCTGGTGTGTGTGTGTGTGTGTGTGTGTGTGTGTGTGTGTAATTTTTTACCTTTGCTCTCATTGTCTCTCGCTGATGAGTGCATGCACCCTATGGAGAAAACCTTTAAAATAAGTTTTAAAATGTTTTATATATTTATTTTAGGTCACTTTTTTTTTTAAAAAAGTAAAATGCGATGGGAATGATCAAGTTAGTGATGATTATGTCCTTATGTGTTGATAAGAATAGTTCTACCAAGGGATCAGCAGATGGCGAAATGTTTACATAGCTGGACTCCCACATAGCCAACAGTGGTTCGAGTCTTGGACCTGGTGGCTTCAAACTCACGCCAGTCTTGTGTGTGTGCGTGCGTGCCCAAAATCCCAAGAGGAGAATGGAGGAGAAGGGATTGTGGCATGGCCATCCCCCCTGGAGGGTAATTTCTTGCTTTCTGTGTCTCTGTCTCTGCCTTCCTGGTGAACACATGTACCCTATAGCAAAAATTTATGTAACAGAAAGAGTAGTTCTATCAGAAAGTGTAAAGTACATATTTCAATAAAATGTTAGAAGGGTCATTTTGTCATTGATTTGCCTGTGAGAAACATAAATTTTACAAACTTATTTAAACAGTTTTCTGAATTTTCTTCTTCATGCAACTCTATGCTCTTTCTTCCAAGTTACTGCAACGTTGACAAATATTTGAAGAAGAATCATTTGCTTTAGTACATATAGATTTAAAATTTAAAGATAGTGCCTTCCATTAGGTAAGTATAGTCCTTGCATAACAAATATTTTCTCTGTCTATGTTCCTTTCTAACTATGCAAATGATATACTTTTGATGTTTAACTGGTCTTGTATGCTTTATTTGTGCACCATATGGTTTTCATAGATAACTGTAGTCTAATTGGTTTGATTCAAGCAACTGACACAAATATGCAAATATAGTCAGAATAGAAAATATTTCTACCATAGTTCCCTTCTGCACTATTGATTGAAAGATGAATGCTTAAAAATAGTTTTGTAGAGCAAGTCTATTTGAACATTTTGTAATTACATCTATTCTCAATTGTCTACATTCAGGAATATGATGCTAAGAAGGAAAAATGACTGACCAAGTGTATTTATTTAACCCAGTACCAACTCTGGGAGAACATTATGCCTGTGATTATTTGTATTTGGTTAGCACAAAATCAGCAAGTTTCTCAATAAAAGTGTTGTTAAGGATAGCCTGGTATACAAAAAATTTCTACCTTATTAGGCTAATGTTAGATTACATTCTTGGTAAAGTGGCTATTTTTTAAAGGAATCCTTACTGTAGAAATAGTTTTTCTTTATTTCACTTTATACAGCACTTTACCATGTAATTTTTACAGAAAACCAAGTGGAGCTGCTTTAATTAAGGTCCCTCATTGGTTTCATCCCTGTGTTATTGGCCATCATCCTTTTTTTTTTCTTCTGACCTTCCACAATCTGTTCACATTAGCTATGAGGTGGACCATGTCATCAGTTAGCATTTTTTGCATTTGAAGGACTGCCAGGATAGCTTTCTGCTGTTCCTTCCTATTTGATCAAAAGTATTGATGGGACTACGCTATCTTCAATTTAGCATTTAGTTCCTATACAATTACCAAAGCCTTTCTTGAAAGTACATCACCCCTATCATTACTTTCCTTTATAGCTCAGCATTTCCCTCTCACTATGGACTGTGTCTAGTGTGCTTATTACTAGTTTGCTTGATACTAACCCCAAAGTCTATGTTCTCTATGAACATATGTTCTTATGGAACTCAATTACCTAAAAATTGGAAGAAAAGGAAATACGTTTTATACTTCATGTATCTCCCTATTGTACATAGCACATGGCTTTCCATGTAATGGGAACTCAGTAAATCCGATGACTGCCAGCCCATGTATAATCAAGTGTATTATGCGATAATACATTCTGTTAGCCAATTTTTTCCACTATATACTTTGTCTCTGCCTGCACCTGCTGTAGATTTCGGGAGGAAATAATTTACTTAGGTCACTGATGTACCATCAGAGAACCACCTTCTATAGTCAAGTAATTGGCACTTTAGTAATAGTTCACAATTGTTATACTATCTTCAGAATTTCAAAATGATTAATTAGAACATAGAAAGTCTTGGAGGGCTGATTTTTCTCTTCAGGTTAATCAGCATATAAAACTAACTAACTACTAAAAGTAGCTACTTATTTTTTTGGGATACACCTATGTCCAAGGAGGCTTTCCGTGGATTTGTGCTTCATTTGAAATTGATCCAACAATGAAGCACAAAGAAAGGTGGAGACTAAAATGACTCAATCGAATACATTATTTTGAATTAATCACTTTTCACTGTTAATGATCCCATAGTAATAATGGTAATTTGACCTTCATATTATTACTTGGTTAAAATGGCTATATATCAGTTGTCAGCCAATCTAGAAAGTATGGATATTATTAAGTTCTGGGTGCTTTTTCCTGTTTGAGGTAAGTAAACTATTCTTCCTTTAAGAAGTGATTTATTAGCCAATATTGTATTTATTACCCAATAAGAATATAATATTGTTAACACTGAATCACTTCTTAATTTCCCCTTCTTATCCAAGCATTTTCCACTAAATCTAGTGATTCTTTCAATGACAAAAGTTCAATGCTCAAGATAAAATAATAAGGATATGGGAAAACACTTCTAAAGAATGAAACTTTTTAACCTTGTACTTGGTAAAAATGTTGTTTTAGTGATTTTATTTTTTCTATAGTTATTAATTCTTTTTATTAATGTGAACATTATTCTCCATCCATTCTCAAACAACTATATACAAATGGAGCCACGCACATGCACATTTCAGTATATGTCTGGGATATTTGCTGTGTTTCGACTGGTTGAGAATCAGACCACTAAAAGCTGAATTAATGCTATTTGACATAGAAACCAGATGGAAGAATGGGCAAGGGTTGTGTGTAATGACCCCACTATATAGGGGACAAGTTCATTTTTTGCCAAGATGCACTTTCATTTCTCACTAGGGTATCTTATTCACTTCTGTATCCTCATGTGCCATCTGAGCCCTGTCCATCTGTGACTCACCTTCAGGCCAAGAATCACTTGTGTTTCCTATCCTAATGACAAAAATAACTCATACCATAGAAATTCTTGTTTTGTCTAGCACATGTTTTCATACTATGTCTGTCTTGCTCTGTACCACAGAGGGAATATAGAATTAGGAAACCATACAGAATTCAGCTAACTCTCTTCCAATCAGGAAGAAACAATTGCCATGATGGAAGCGCTATTTAGTATTAAATGTCTGGCAGTGACTCAGGAGGTATATCATGTGTGATTTCTACTTGCTCACAAACATGGCACCATATGAAATAAAAGCATCCATATGAACCATGGCTAATTGGCACAGATTCTGCACTCTTCTGTGTAGCCAACTGAGGAGGAAAGTAATAGATGGTGAAAATGATTGTGAAAAATCTTCACTACAAATGTAAAATTACTAGTGTTAATTTACAGATCAAATATTAATTATTAGTAGCACTGAGAGTACTTAACATCCAATACATCTTCTGTATTTATAGGAAGATTCTGTCTGTTCACATGACCAAATTGATGTATATGACACATTATTATTGTTGTTATAGTTATTGTCAATATTTTAATGCCATATACTGGTTCATCAAAAAGGCATTGCTGGGCCCAGCATTTAGCATAATGGCTATGTCGCTGGACTCCCACGTAGTCGACCGCGGTTCCAGTCCCGGACCCGGTGGCTTAAACTCACGCCGGGCACGTGTGCGTACATGCCTAAGATCCCGAGAGGAGAATGGAGGAGAAGGGATTGTGGCGTGGCCATCCCCCCTGGGGGGTGATTTCTCGCTTTCTCTCTGTCTCTCTCTGTCTGTCTGGCGAGCACATGCGCCCTATAGCAAAAACCTCTCCAACAAAAAAAAAAAAAAAAAAAAAAAAAAAGGCATTGGTCAAGTCTTGGGCAGAGAGCTGGCTTATTCATTTATCACCCTGGAGAGCACTACTTTCTCTCTGGAGAGGCAAAGAGGCAGAAAGTGAGAAATGGCCCTCGAGAGGGGACGGCCACACTGCAATCCCTTCTCCCCTATTCTCGTCTTGGGATTTGGGGCATGCATGCACATCTAGCCGGAGTGAGTTTCAAGCTTCCAGGTTCAGGGCTTAAATCGCAGTTGGCCATGTGGGAGTCCAGCAGCAACGTAACCATTACACCATTACTCCCTGGAGAGTACTACTTAATGTGCATCCCTTCTGAAGCCACGTTATCTAAGAGGAAAGTTTTCCCATATGATGAGGTAATATTTCTTCATCAGTAGCATACAAATAGCTATACTCTCTGAATTGATTCACAGCTAGTAAATACTGTCAGAGTTCCTCAGATTAAACTTACTAAATATTTTTAATTAATTTATCTAAGAGCTGATCACATCTCAAATGTAGTATGGTCACTAGATAATACTGTCTATCTAATGCCAAAATTATTCAGTTCAGTAATCAACAAAGAACAAAACAGTCAAGCCAGTCGTTTGATGTCATGGTTGTTGAAAAAAATACTTAGTCTATTATTTTACTTCCAAATAAGAACTATACTTCATTAGACATTTATTTAACTATGCCATTATTTGCTTGGATTTTTCCTGTTAATACTAATAGATACAAACAAATTTGTAATTCTATGCCTTCCTTCTGTTTCTAGCAAACTGTGAGTAAAAACTTCTTCGTGCATGAGTTATTTGCATGTCTATGTGCCTTACAGTACTTGATTTTTAATATGGCCAAACAAGTCATAATAATTAGTGATTTTGGTAGCCAATAAAAGAAGGGAAAGAGAGCAAATAGTTTGTAGGTGTGTTGAAAAATTAAATGAATATAGGAAAATGTTGTCATATATGTTAAATATTTGTTGTTGATGAATGTGAGCTTTTGGAACTTATTCTCACCCCAGTCTACCCTTTCCAATGATGCCAGAATAACTACCCTAAACAAAAAAATTGATTTTGCAGTTCCCTGGAAAAACTTCTGATGTCCACTAATTATGCATACATTTCTTTCTTCTCTCTCTTTCTCTCTCTCTCTCTCTCTCTCTCTCTCTCTCTCTCTCTCTCTCCCTTCTTTTATTTTGGTTAGGTCTCTATACATTTCTTAATTTTTAAAATTGTTTTACTTTATTTTATTTTTTTACATTCTAAACATTACCATGCCTTTCCTTTTTTAATACAGAAACTGTATCAGCCGACTTGGAACTTGGGTTTTTTCCTCTTATTACCTTTTTTTTTTCTTTATACATCTCCCCCTTTCCATCTTGATCATTTTGCTCCAACAACACAGGCTTCTGTGACTTTTATTCTCAGAAAGCAAGATCATCATTATACTCTTTGCTCCTTTTGTTCAGATAGCTAAACAGGACATCAGTAAGCTGAGGTTTGAGTCCAGATTTTATCATTGTGAACACCATTATTTGTTACTACACTATACTACTATTAATGCTTCTAATTTCCTGTGTAGTCTTCAAACTCTCATGTTCATACGTCTACTCTAATGTTTACACTTGCAGTGACCTTTCCTTCTGCCTAAATCTTCTCCGTGTCAGTAAATGGTAAATCCACCATTCCAGTTGACTCTTCTCTTTCTGTCATATTCTTTATCTAATCCATTAGCAGATCATAAGGTTTCTGCTTTCAAAATATATTCAGGACCGGGTCCATAACCTAGTAGATAAATGAGCCATATCTCACATGACCGAACATGGTTTGATTCCTGGCCTCAGTGGCTTGAAGGGCATGCCAGGCATGTGTGGGTGGAGGAAAGGAGAAGTGGAGATTATGACATGACCACACGCCATTGGGGAGTGCTTTCTCTTTCTCTTTCTCCTTGTGTCTCACTGTCTCTCCCTGGTGAGTGTACAAGCCCACTGAAAATTCATATGTATATATATATGAATTTGAACATACATATATTCAAAATCTAACTACTTCTCACTACCTTTGTTGCTACTATCCTAGCTGGAACCAGCATCCTCTCTCACCTGGATTATTTTGACAAGCAAGTGGAAACACTTTCTTTCCTAGCAAAATATCAGAGACAAAACTGGCTTGAAACCAGTGAAGATTTCCCAAGAAAAAAGCATCAGGGACTGAATGAGTTTAATGTCTCTGTACTGCCAGAGTTTGCCAGCTATTAGTAAAACTATGCGGCTATGCACTCAGGTTTTTTAAATGGTTCTACAGTGTTTTGTCTCATTATTTTAATCTGCCTACTTCCAAAGAGGATCAGAGAGGAAATATTCCATTTAAAAAATACACATCGAGAATAAATGATTTAGGATAAACATCAGTTGAGAGTTTAGAGATTATGGAGAGAAAGGGAAGAGAGAATTGTCTGGGATAAAAGAGATAAATGATCTGAGGATGTAATTATTACTTACAGATGCAGGTTTGATCTTACTTCCTGAAAGGAAAAGTAACAACTTAAACAACAAAAGCAACAAAGGGTAAAAACAAAACAGAAAAAAAAAAAATGACCACATCATAGTGTACTATAGAGTTCTCATTATCTGATCGTATCTTTCTCTCTATCTATCTATATATATAAGATATACTTTTTCTTTCAAACAAGCAAGCAAACATTTTTATGGGGTAGCTTTTTTTAAGTGTATTATGTGTAGTGTTATGAATAATTATTGTTACTGTGGAACATGAAAATTCAATAGTTGAAAAGCCATTCCTTTTACTTTTGTTTACCGTTTCTAAAAGCACAGGTCATTGAAAATAATGGTGGCTATTTGGAGAGCAGGCTAAGAACTCTACACTCAGCCTGGCCTGGGCTGTGAATAATCTTCCTTAGTCACTACTGACACTGCCTTCATGTAAGGCCTATGGATTTGCAGTCACTTCCTCTGCCCCTATTTGAACAGGATATTCTAAGGCAGATAAAGGATATACTTAGGAAATATAAGCAAATGGAAAGTTTAGGTATCTTTTAAACCACTCTTTTTTTTCCCTCAAACGTGTGCCATGTAGAAATGTAAATTGCAAAACCAAAAGATTAAAAACAATGTCACTTCTTTGAATCAATGTGCTTGCACGTTTCAGGGGTTAGCTGTTTTAAAGAAAATTTGTGGAGAATTTAAAATAGGCTTATATTTTTATAAGGTGTAACTTTTTTTAACAACCCCATAACACAACATAGCCCTGTAGATGGATAAGCCTGATTGCACATTGTTGACCAAGGTTTGAATCCTGGCTCCTGTAGGTTGAAAAACACGTCAGTGTGTGTGTGTGTGTGTGTGTGTGTGTGTGTATGCACAAGTGTGTGCTCAACATCCAGAAAGGATGAAGAAATGGAGTAAAAGGGTTTGCAGTATGACAACATCCCATTTGGGGCTGCTTCTCTCTATTTCTCTCTCACTTTCTGGCAGGTATATGCACTCTCTGATAATTGAAAAAAAAAAAGGTGTAGCTTTTTAAATTCACATGAATGTTAAAGATGAATTAAAGAAGACTCAAAAGAAAACTCTTTTTTGGTGGTCTGCTCATTCAACCATTATCTCCAGATCCATCTAGAATTGGTGTTTCCCCTCCTCTGTCATAGGGACATTCATCAGGCACATACAAGTAGCATTTTTCTACATTGTTTACAAGTGATCAGAATCTATGTCTGTAGGGAAATCAATCAATGAATACCTAGAAGTGTGAGATTAAGAAATGTATAAAATGATGACATTTTAACAAGTCTATGAGTTGTTGCTGTAGTTCTTTTGAAAATGCGGGTTCAGGGTCAGCAAGTGGCATGGTGGTTAAGGAGACTTGATCCCCACATGGTCGACTGAGTGGTTCAATTCCCAGATCTGGCAGCTTATAAAACTCACCAGGCATGTGTGCCTGAATGCTCAAACTCCCAAGAGGGACAAATGGAGGAAAAGAGATTGGGGCATGGCCAGTTTCCATGGAAGGGATGTTTTCTCATTTTCTCTTTCCCTCTCTCTCAGGTAAGCGCACATGCCCTCTGGTAAAATTAAAAATAAAATAAACAAAAATGCGTACTCTTAAGATATAGAGTACAGGGGATCAGCAGGTGGCATGGTGGTTAATGCACTAGACACTCCCATGTAGCCGACCACAGTTCAAGCCCTGGTCTGGGTGGCTTGCTTTCTCACTTTCTCTCTCTCTCTCTCTCTCTCTCTCTCTCTCTGTGTGTGTGTGTGTCTCAATTTAAGATAAATGAACAAATAAGTAAAATTAAATAAATAATTTTAAAAAGATATAGAGTATAATGTAGAGTGTATAAGTACAGATTTTGAGTTGAATTGGTCCTATCTCTGGCACATAATAGTTCTGCAACAATCGTAAAATTAGTAAACTTCTCTATGTCACAGTTACAGTCATGTATAAAATAGTGTAAATAATATTACCTATTGTTATGGTTTAAGTGGCATGTTCCCTAAAGCCTCACGTTGTAATTTGATACTCAATGAGTCAATGTTGGCAGGTGGGTCCTAGTGGATGATGCTCGGAAAATGGGAGCAGACCACTCACACATAAATTAATGCCTTTTTAAGGGCAGGAGAGTTTCCTCTCTTGGGAATGAGTTAGTTTCCTTTAGAAGAGGCTGTTATAAAAGTAAGATGTCTGCCTGCAAGTTGCACTCTGTATGCACCTTTCTTTTCATTTCTGTCAGCCATGCTGTGACATAACATCAGAAACCAGCCAAATGTCAGTCCCATGCCTTTGGACTTTGCAGCCACCAGAATCAGGAGCCAAATAAATCTCTTTTTCTTTATAAATCACCCCATCTCAGGTATTTCTATTATAATAACAACAGGCTAAGACACCTAGCTCATGAATTTGAATCAAGATTAAATAAGATAATGCACGTGAAAAACTCCATAGTATCTGGCACATAGAGGCCATTGACATATTAGCTGTTATTAATGTATAGAAAATTTAGAACATGTACGAGAGTAAAATAAAGAGAAACATTCACCATTTTACAAAATCCAAGATCAACTACTGTGTGTTTACACATGTGTCCGTGTATGTTGTGTGTTTATGTAGTCCTAAAATTTCATCATCATTTAGAGGGCATTTTACTTTGTTTTTCTAATCAATGAATGTTCAGGCATCCAGTGATCATGAAAAAACTATGTCTATTAATCTACAAATAAGAACATGATGGGATCGCCAGGTAGTAATTTTATAAGAATAAGATATGCTTATGAGTGCTTAGTTATTTCAAAAAATTTATTCAAGGGCTGGCTCCATAGCTTAGTGGTTAAGGGAGCTGGACTCCATGCGACTTTGGGACTTAGAACACTTAGAGCATACAGCTCCAGTCTGTGCAGTGCTTTGCAATCCCATTTCAGCTCTTGTCCCC
The DNA here is from genome assembly GCA_026018925.1 of Tupaia tana. NCBI lineage: Eukaryota > Metazoa > Chordata > Mammalia > Scandentia > Tupaiidae > Tupaia > Tupaia tana. The sequence goes on along the minus strand of JAKSZU010000009.1, from coordinate 9,130,861 downwards.
AGAGATATTTATCACATTTTGAACCCAGACATGGCTGTTCTGATTTGTTTCTTTGTTTGTTTTTCGTTTGTTTGATTTTGATCTATTATTGTTAAATGATTGGAACGTATGTGTGAATGCAAAAACTCACTGAGCCTTAGTGACCAGTACTTTCATGTGATCTCTTTTTGTTTTATTTTCAACAAATGCCATCTTTCTGCAATAACAGGTGCCATTGTAGACTAAGCCATAAGTATAAATACATTTAAAAAGTCGTTAATTTCTTTGTCACTTATAGAGAACCATATACTTAAGAAAAGAGAGTGGAAGATATGCAGCAATAATTAATCAGGTTCCAGGGCAATCCTATGAATGAGGTGAAAGATAGCTACTTATTTGTTATCTGTTGTGATTCTCATATTGTGTCTATTTAGTTACATTTTAAAAGAGCAAGTTGATCACTCTCAAGAATGGTTTCTTCATAAGAGAAATCTTTCCAGAATGATAACAAAAGGACAGATAAGAGAAAAATAAAAGTTAATCCAATACAGTAGCCAAGATTTATAACCAACTCTGACACAAGAATTTCACCTCCAGGAATCTATTCTAAGTAAACAGAAATGTGGAAAAAATCAAATTTGTAAGCAAATAGTAATCACAGTGTCAGGTATAAAAAATTAGGAGCTATCTGAATGACTCAAAAGAGGGGGGAGCCAAAGTAAATCATGATACACCATGAGTGGAGTATTTTCGAGTCTCTAAAACAGACATTTACACTTAGAAAACCTACTAGGCTATTGTATCAAAAGTGCAATACAATATTAACACTAATAATGGTAATAACAACAGCAACCATAAGTGGCATTTACTGATCACTTACAATGTGCCAATGCCTGTGCCCCATGCCTTATATTTACTCACTTAAATTTCACATTTCTACTCTGAGGAAAAGAAAACTAGTATTTTTCCTTTTAAAAAATGAAAAATCTGAGGCTAATGGAAGTTCCATAATTTGATCACAGAGCCCAAGATACTAAGGCCATAGTTTTTGAAGAAGGATGTGTAAGCTGTATGTTTCTGTGTTTGTGTGTAATATGTGGAATGAAATGCAGCAAAACATTCAAAGACCACTATAGTTACATGGATATTTTCCTTCATGTGTGTGTATATATATATATGTGTGTGTGTGTGTGTGTGTGTGTGTGTTTATGGAGTCATACACACGCCATAATATTTGTGTATGTATGTGTGTGTAAATACCTGTCTAAACTTTTCAAATTATCCATGGTAATTATGGAAGTGTTTTATAATCAAAAATGAAAAATTATTCCAAATAATTTATGACTATCACCAACCTGTTTCTTTGCTTTCACCTGTTGGTGTGTTCTAAATAATAGGAAGGAGTTTTTAGTAAAATCCCGATTTACTTGTTATGGTGACAGGGAGGTCAGTAAATCAGTCATGAGTGAATTTACTACAGATGTTATTAGACCAGATATATTTTATAAATTGTGTGTGTGTGTGTGTGTGTGTGTGTGTGTGTGTGTATGGATGAAAACAAGCTAATGAATTTGAATTGAGCATCCCACATATCTGGATGCTCTATATGAGAATACAGCATCATAGTATCTGCACAAAACCAACCTCGGAGCCAGAGAGATGAGACAGTAAGTGACATTATAAATGTGAAGATGTATTTGATAGGCTAGGATTTGAATGAAACTTATTATGGTATGAAGTGAAGTGGAAACTAGTAATAGCACAATAAGATATAAGATGGTTAAGCGCTTTGTGATAGAAGTTTGAGTGTGCATGGTATTATTAAGGAGTAGGCTGGGGTTAACTTTATTCTCTTGGTACATTCTTACAATTACAAGGAAGTATGCATTCTCAGTCACCCATTGTATCTCATTTGTCACATGAATATGCTTTATCAGTGTCACTGCCAAGACAAAAGTAAACCACAGGATGAAAAGGTCTATGTTTTGTCTCTTCTCTTTAGTGTGTAATGTTGTATGAATAGTGAAATCTATTTTGCTATGTTTACAAAAATTTCTAGCACACTATAGAGAGGGAGTCTTCAAACATTTAATGCGCTTACATGGCTCCAGAGAAGAAAGGTAAGTTTTCAAAGAGGGTTTATTCCTCTTGGAATATATCTTCCCCTGCTTATAGTCTGCTATTTGTGACAGTACTGTGACAAAAGCAAGATTTCTTAATTCTTCTGGTGTCCTACAAAGTTTGCTAGGGGCCCAGGATACCCGAACACTTTATTACTCCCTAGGACTCATTTACACATACCTATGTGATTGATCGACCTGATGAGCTATTCTGAACTACCATTTCCTAATAAGACTCCACTAATACCTACATCAGCCTAGAATGATGGCAATATCCTAGTTTGGTCACCAGCATGTCTGTAACTCATTTGAGTTTATTAAAAAAAGAAAAATCAAGGAAGTGTTGGCTTTACATTAACTTTAAGGCAGTGGTTTTCAGTATGAAGGTGAGTCTGAAGATGCTACTGAGAATCCGATGAAAGCTCTGTACCCTTTCTCTCAATGGTTTTTGAATATACGTGTGTGTATGTGTGTGTATAATCATTACTTAACTGAAAATTTCATGTTTTCTAGATTATGTGAAGCCTATATATGGACTCCTTAAAAATGTATGCCTTCCAGGTCTAAAACTTCTGCTTAACAGTAGTTCAAGGCCTTTCCCCTCATTCTACTACAGAGAGTAGTCATTGGTGCTATCCTTGAATTTACTATGATGAACAGGACCGTAGAGATAGAAGAGGGTTGGCTTTTCATCATAAATGAACAAAGAATAGCACCATCCTTGTACAAAAACTAAAATTAAAAAGACTAGGATGGCACCTGGAGAGGCCAGTGAATGTGCCCTCCATGTTAGTCCACTTATCTTGCTTCTTTAATGAGTTTATCTCAGTTCCCCAGGACCTAGGGTTGTATGGCTAAAACTCTATGTAGAATATACATTTACCTGAGGTACCCTGTGTTGACATGTCCACGTATAATATATGGAATGGCAGTAAATGGTTGCAAGAGAAAAGAGAGTTTGCAAATGTGCCCTCAGTATAGTTTTTTTTTCTTTAGTATGGGCAAACTTAACATCAACCAACTAGTAAGAAGTAAATATGATGACAGTAAACTGATATTTGAAATACACCAAATAATTCCTTCCTGTGCAACTTCTTGAGATAACGTTGAAGGTCCAATTTGTCCATGTGAACTAAAACCTGGGTCTCTGCCAACATATCCAACATGTACTGGCTACAATAGGTTTAAATATCCCCCAGTGCTACTGTGGTATATGGACTCTAATTTTTCATTAAATGCTGTAATTTTTAGTCGCATGCCTTAGCGAAAGGAATATAAGGTTTGGAGTCAGACATAACTGAGTCTGAATTCCATTGTAGCTTACATGCTTCCTTGTGATCTACTATGTTTTCATCTATGAGCCTGTTTCTAATCTGTCTAAAGGGCACAAGTAATACCTCCCTCAAACTCACTGTAAGAATTCAGAATAAAATTTAAAATTCCTAATCTTAGCTCTCAGTAACTAGTGACTGTATCTGTCACCCTGAGCCCAATGCTTCTGTGTGCCAGTGTGATCCATTCAATGTAATTATTCAAACTATTGCACAAGTTGTGATATTTCTTAATACCAGGATAATAACCATAGATGAGAAGTCTTTGAAGATTTCTCTTCCAATTTTTATGTGAATGAAAATAAGACAACATAAACTAATGGAAAATAATGAGAAATTACTTCTTCAGTACTGCGCATTTAGATTGATTTAATTACCTTCTGCAGGCCTCAAAACATAGTCATTTTTCAAGTAAATGACTTAACATTGCAATGACATTGCGCTGTGTTGCAGCTTGTGTTTTCATTATTTGAGGTGTTTGTTGTGGACAATTAGCCTGCACTTAAATGATAACATTTATTTAAAAATTGCCATGCTCGCATATGAAAACTTCAGCTGTCCTATTTGAAGAAAGATGAAGGACTAAAAGAGATGAAGGTTAACGTGAATCATATTTACTTGTACCCTAGGAGTTACAATTTCTGGAAGCATTATTATTAGATAGTCCAGATGGAGAAATTAAGCCCCAGGTAAGGGAAGAGAGATGCCCTCAATTATGTATTAAGGTAGAAACAGAGTAGAAAGCAGAGCACAGGCATGAATCATAAGTTTGGCTTCTAGAAATGAGAAATGTGAATGACACTTTTGCGTAGGGTAGAGTGCATTCATTCAATAAACATCTGAGTTCCTACTATTGATGTGGGAGTAATTTATTGAGTCAGTATATGAGTCCCTGAAAAAGATTGAACAAACCCCCAGCCCTTGTGGAGCTTATAGGCAAAAGTAGTCAGCCAGACAGTAGAACATGTGTATACATATTTATTTAACTTACTAATTATATAAATATGTGACTTTAATATAGGCGATACAGAGGGCTGAGAGAGAACATAGAAAGGGAGCTTACATAGGTAAGGAAGTCAATACAAATTACCACAGTCCAAGTTTTAAAATTTTTTGAAAGGTGTTATATGCAAGAAAATAATTCATAGGAGTCTTAATATACCAACTATAAACTCATAGTTTATTTGCATGCTGGAGAAAATCATAACCTTAACATAAGGTCTCCATAAATTTATTTCATAACTTGACTTTATATTTTTATTACTGTTTTTAAAACACAAATGGGAAAACTATTTGGAGATTTCAGTTTGTTTCACTGGTTTGTAGCTATTCTCTTCACCAGGAGGTGATCTGGCCAGGTCTAACCACTAGGGGTCGCCTTGGACCAGGACAGCAACAAGAACACCTCTAGTTACATCCGTGTAAAGTCAACAGGAATACAAAATAATGTTTAGATTTGAGTTGGGACTGAAAAAGTACTTAGATTTGGGTATGAAGAACTGGACATGAAAAAACATCAGTTATTTCAATCCTAGCAAAAGTAGAGAGTGGAATATGTAAGAGGTTAATGGAGAATAGTGACTATATTAGCTGGGCTGGAACACTGAATGTGTGAAGGATATAAATAGAATATATGACAGGAGGGATGGTTGGGCATGAAATTCCTTTGGTCCAACTACCAGCCTAAGGATTTTGATTGTATCATGTTAACGATAGGGAATTTCAAAGCTTTTAAAAAGGGAGTACAGAGGAAGCAGTGTTTAGGAAACTTTTAAAAATATTCCAGTGAGACATAATGAGATCATTGTCAGTAGTGGTCAGTCACCATGATAAGAGCATACAGAAATAGGAGAAGGACTGGGGAGAAAGCTAAGTTAAAGTTTGTAAGTGCCCTGTCATATCAGTTTGATGGGATCTATGAGTCAGCCAGGTAGAACTTACAATAGTCAGATAAAAAAGAAAAATTGGATCCTAATAGAAAGTGAGGGTTCACTCCCCCAAAAAAGTTTCAAGGAAAATAAGTGCAGAGACAATAATTACTTTCCCAGGATAGTGCATAGGAGTAGAATGAGAGAGACACTAGGATGGGACTTTGGAGAATTTCTAGCACTTGAGTATAGGATGCGGATAAAGGAATAAAGGAAACAGAGAAAAAGTAGCCAGACTCAGTGGTCCTGATTCTGCTGAAAACAGTCGTAGTGGAAACATGCTGGAAAAAAATAATTTTTGTGTATTTTATAGAGCCAAAAATTGACAACAAATAATGGAAGTCAATGAAAAGGAAGTTTATGCCTATAGTTTTTCTTTAAATTTTATTATTATTATTATTATTATTATTATTATTATTATTATTTTAAATTTGCTACAAAGCACAAACACTCTTAAGAGAGAGAAAGGGAGAAAGCAAAAAAGCAACCTGCCAGGTCCGGCACTTAAACCGTAGTCAGCCATATGGGAGTCCAGCACCCCAGCCACCATTCCACCTGCTGGCCCCTGTGCTTATAGTTTTAAGAGACATAGACTTAGCTTTGCTAAGTAGAGTTAGTAACTCTAAGATGGGCAGTAAAATAAAGAAGTTAGCACGTGGAAAGCTGAGAACATGGACTGAGGATGAAATTTCACTCTTCTGTGTGACCTTACACACTTTACTTTCCTCTATGAGCATGATCTTTCTCTTAAGTAAAATGCAGGTACTAGTGATACCTACCACATGGGGATTTTGTTACTAATACACATGATAATGGATAAGAAAGTAAAAAGAAAGTATTTGACATGGTACCCAGCACATAATATTTGGTAACTGCTTACTCTGTGTTACTTATTATGACATTTGCTATTGAGGAAATTACCCCTCTATGGCCTCTATGAATAAAACAGTCCCTGCAAGGTTATCTTAGAATATGGTATCAGAGGGTTATCATTTGGTTTGGGGGTTAAGGCATCTAAATTCCACATGGCCAATTGCATAGTTCGAGTTCTGGACCTGGTGGCTTTGTGCTTTGCCCAGTGAGGGCTATCCAAATTTGGTTTCTGTTCATTCTTGTGTCTCTCTTTGTCTTGGTTTCCTGAAATAATAAGACTAATTTTGAAACTCAAACCCAACAAATAAGTTAAACCTTACATTTTTTATTTTTTCTTTTTCTTAATGTCAATGCTTCAGATTTTGAATTTGTTATTAATGTCATGGTTTTAAGTGATCATTTATTATGAACTGGTTTGTCCTTACCAGTATCAATCTAAAAGCATTTAATCTAAAAGCAAGGTAAGAATTATTAACTCTGTGGTGTGCACAATGCTGACCTCATTTGGAAAGGTTTTAGACTTGCATCTCGTGATTCTAGCTGGTCAAAGCTGAGAGTGGATCACTGTGTGAAGACCTTGTTGGAGGTTCCAATCTTTTCTCTCTCTCTCTCTCTCTCTCTCTCTCTCTCTCTCTCTCTCTCTCAACTTCTCTCATGGAAGAAATAAATATTTAAAAAATAAATGTAAGAGTGTAGATATTTGAAGCTTTATCTCGTAAACCTCAACCCTTTGTTGTTTCGTACTTATATTTGTTATGAATCACAAGACTAGGTAAAGGAATAATAAAAGGAAAGATACTCATGATTTAGAAGCAGCACACTTGAAAAAAGGTGATGTTTTATATGGTTGTATACATAAAATATGTAAAATCTCTGATATGACAGCCAAAAAAATTGGCATATTGGACCCATCTGCCTTTTATGGTTTGACTACACTCAGTTCTAGGCATTGTACTCCTGGAAGAGTATAGTCAAGCTAGATTGTAAAACATGCTAACCATAAACTTAAAAATCTTTCATGGATGGGACCAGCAGTTAGTGTAATGGCTATGTCGCTGGATTCCCACATAGTCGACCACGGTTCGCGTCCCGGACCCGGTGGCTTAAACTCACGCCGGGCGCGTGTGCGTGCATGCCCAAGATCCCGAGAGGAGAATGGAGGAGAAGGGATTGCGGTGTGACCATCCCCTCTGGGGAGTGATTTCTTGCTTTCTATCTCTCTGTCTGTCTCTGTCTGTCTGGCGAGCGCACGCGCCCTATAGCAAAATACCTCTCAAAAAAAAATCTTTTGTGGAAAAAAGATGCAAGTATCTCTATCGTTTTTATATTTGTCAACTGCTGAGGGATTAGATTTATTTTATATGGTACATAAAGACAAACTAGGATTTGATGATAAAATTGCAGGGCAGAGATTTGGCCAGACATAAAGATGTAATTTTCTAGGAATAAAGATATTTGATCAAGATAATGAGTTGCTTTGGCCAGCAAGTGGTCTGGAGGATAAGGCTACTGGATCCCACCTGGTTGATGGCATGGTTTGAGTCACAGACCCTGCAGTCTGAAAATAACGCTGGGCATGTGTGCATGCTTGCCCTAAATCCCAAGAGAATGGAGGAGGAAGCATTGCTGTGTGGCCATCCCCTTTGGGGAGTGATTTCTCATTTTGCTTCTCTCTCTTCCTCTTTCTCCTCTTTCCCTTTTTCTCTTTCTCTTTCTTTCTCTTTCTCTCTCTTTCTCTTTCTATTTTCTTTCTCTCTGACTCTGGTACAGCAAACAAGAGAAAGAAAGAGAGAGAGAATGAAGTGCTTCAAGAGATGATGCGCTTCAGAGCACTTGAGATTTTAAAGAAAAGGTTAGGTAGCTACCTGGCAAGGGATGTTGCATAGGAGTTTCAAGTTGTGAGTGTGATATTAAACAGGCAGCCTCTAAGGTCACTCCAACCATGAGTTTGTAATTATATGAAATGAAGATAACTGTATCCTTGTATTGATAGGTTTCCTGTCAATTGTTTCTGCATCATAAGTGTAAGTCAGTCCTCAGTTCACATCTAAGCTACAAACTTGGATATTACCAGGAATGCCCACAATTCTTCCCACTAGCTAAAAATGTGGGATCCCCACTACCTGTTATGGATACATAATTCACTAAAACAACTCACAGAATTCACAAAAATATTATACTTACCACTGTAGTTTTATCATAGCAAAATGCATACAGATCAGAAGAGTCAAGGGGAGAGAGACATAAAGCATGGAATGAAAATGTCCTGAACACAAAGTGTTCTATTCCTGTGGAGTTAAGAGAGATCACACTCCTACCATAGAGTGATGTTAACCAGAAAAGCTCACCTGAACTTTGTTATCAAGAGTTTTTATGTGGGCTTTATTATATAGTCATGACGATTGTATCATTGGCCGCAAGGTTGAATTTAATCTCTATCTCCTTCCCCCTCCACTTCCTGGAGATTGAACTGATGTCATACGGGTTAAAGCTCTCACCCTGGAGTCCTATTGTTGTATTTTCTGGTGTGGCCAGCTTTGATCTTGAGTAACCTACTTAGTGTAAACTATCTGAGAGCATTCCATGAATCTTTTTGTTTTGTTTTATTTTAGAAAGATGGGATTTGGGGCATGCATGCACACATGCCCGGTGTGAATTTTAAGCCAACAGGTCCAGACTCGACCCATGGTTGACTACGTGGGAGTCCAGTGACAGAACCATTAGGCCATCTGCTGGTTCCCCAAGAGTTGTTTCTTAACACAAACTATTGTATGTGGTTTCAGAGGCCCACCATGACTAACAAAGACATTCTTATCCTTAAGAAATTTCAAGGTTTTAGGTTACGTCTCAGGAATGAGAAACAAAGGCCACCATATTCTTTATTATATAACAGTCAGGAGCCCCAGAACAATGAAGTCACTATCTTCTTGAACTTTATTACAGTGAGACAGAGATCTGGATGCCCTCCCACTGGTAGTTAAATGTATATAGGCTCAGAAGTGGCAATGACTCAGGAGTCCAAACCAATCACATGACTCACCTAAGCACAAGGGGCCACAAAGTGCAATTCTCCCATGGTACTAGAAGAGAAAAGTAAAAACTCTTTAGCTAAGGCCATCTGTGGTCCACAGTTAGCAATGCTCCACGATGCTGAGGCACTTGGCAGGACACCTTGGTTCATATCCTGGTGTCTCCTTGTGTATGCAGCGTGTGCGCACATGCCCATGGTCCCGGCTGGCTGATCTCAGGGGTGCATTGCGATGTGAAGACCCGATTTATGGTATCTTTCTCTTCCTCTATTAATAAATTGATTTTTAAAAGTAGACTGAAAATATATTTGACTATAAGCCTAATGATTTACCATATAAGGCCCTCAAGAGTACTATCACTTTCTTAGCATAGTCATATTTTACCAATATTTTCATTCACAAATGAAATTTTTATGAATGTGGTCTTTACAACTAGCTAAAATTTATTATAAAGAATTATTCTATTTAGAAACTCAAGATTATTTTCAGTTTTAATGTTATTAAATGGCTTTAACATCTATGTTCATTTTTTATTTTCATTAACCATGTTAACTTTAAATTGAATGTTGGAACTAGAACTAATATGTAGCAGAGAATTGAGCACTTTACTTTTGTTTTCTGGGTAAAAAAAAATTTTAAAGGTAAAATACAATACAACAACTCTTATATTAAAATAAAAACTTGGGTTTGAGAAAATTTATTTCTCTTTTATTTGCTAAATAATCTAGACTACTATCTAATTTTATTTCAATATCACAAACACTAATGGGAATGGAGCTGTCTTTAACTATTAGTCATAATGTCATGCAAATGCACAGATAAGTAGTTATTAATATGACTTCAGAAAGTAATAGATTTTTTTCCTTTGCAAAATAGAACTTATAAATAGATTAAATGAATTAGGAAACTGAAAAGCAGTATTCAGGGCCATTCATCTGACATTCAATGCTCGGTATATATAACCACTTCTGGATGATGTCAAGGCTATCACATCTGTGGGGAAGAATGAAAAGAACTGAGGAGGGGAAAGATGATTATTTTAGAGAACAGATTCACTTTTGTTTAGGGATTTAGAATAGTGAAACTTCCTCTCTTTCCCCAGGCCCCAGGCCTATGTGAGTAATTGGTGGGTATATTACTTCACATCAATCATCATCTAATAAGATGGCACTTCTAGAAAAATCCTGAAATTGCATCCTACCATCCCTCCGCCTTCTTTTGGTAGAAATTCAAGGAAGGAAATGCCTAACTAGTCAAGCAGCATGGGAATTTACAGTTAATTTTGAAAAGGCTTTTACAGTATTAGATACTTTATTGAGAAATTCAGTTAAAAATAAAGACGATATTAAGGAAATCAGCTGGGTTCTCCCAAGTCAAGAGATAATCGTAAGGGAAACTTAGAACAGAATTTAAAAGCAATGACAAAAATTCCAGTGGGATGCGTCTTACCATTCTGTAAATAGCCGTAATGAAAAAATAATTATTTCTACATATTGAGGGCCTAATGTCTGTTATTTTAATTGTCTCTATTCATTCTAAAAATGTGAAATAAATATTGAGATTATTAATTTTAAAATGAAGAAATATAGGCTCCAAATATTTAAATTGCTTCATTAAAAGTATATTTTCTGGATGCAATGATAGACCACAACCAGCAGATTCACATCTAAGACCATCCCGTCTTCCTTCCAACCAATAGTTTTCTGGTACTGATCAGTACAAGTGCCCAGAATCAACTTTTCAATTTTTAGGAATTTTGCAAACCAGCTATTAATGCAACTATTAACTAGTTGTTAAATTATAGAAACTTAAAATAAAATGTATTACATTAAAATGGGCAATAAATACTCAAGATTCATCACTACATAATTATTTTATTACATTTTGTTATTATCTGTGTTCTTGAACTTATTAGTATGTTGTATCGGTATGGTGGAAATAATATTGGGTTGTCAGAAAATTCATGGCACATTTTTGCATAGAAAAAGTATGTCATGACTTTTCCTACAATTCAATGTATAATGGTGCACTTTTGGACACCTCTTCATTCAGTGATTGGTAGCTTGAAAGCACTTATGATAGGAGTATTTATGCTATGAAAATCAACAAATACTAATTGGTTTGTTCAGGTCTCTTTTTTAGATTTAGTAAAATCATAGAGAAAGTCTTAATAATGTAGATTACACTTACAAGTATGTCGGGTCTGCAAACATTATGTTGTGAATAGCATAAGTAACTGAGGAAATAGTCTTCCAATATTTGAACTCAATCTAGCAAATATTTACTCACTTCTTTGAGAAAATGAGTGAAGTTTTCATATTATATTTGATGTTTCATTTTCTTCTTACTCCTTATGTTCATAAAGAAATCAATGAACATTTATGTCAGAACAACATTAATTTATTAATTGTGAAGAGACTCCAGAAGTTTGGTAAAACTGTAAAAAAGCATTTTGTGAGAATAGCAACTATATGAAGTTGACAATGAAGTAAAAAAAGAATTTTATATATTTTACTAGTATTTGTAAATTATTGTCAAAAAAGTAATCTGAAACAAATTTAGCAGTTTATTTAAGTGAGAAATAGGTTCTAGGGCCAGCCGGTAGCGTGTTGGTAACAGTGGCTGGATCCCACATGGCTGATTGTGCAGCTCAAGCTCCAGACTGCTGGCCTGGAAAACACATCGTACATATGTGTATGTGTGCCCCAGATCTTCAAGGGTGGGAGAGGTGGAGAATAAAGAATTGTGATGTTACCATCCCCCGTGAGGGTGCTTTCTCACTTTTTTTCTCTCCCTCTCTTTTTCTGTCTCTCTCAGAGAGACACGCACTCTCTGTAAAAAATAAAAAAGAAAGAAGAAAAAGAAAAAGTAGGAAAAAATTTCCAGAGCCAGCTAGTATTCAAGCCAAAGATGGTTCAGAATGTCTCCTTCTCACCTCTTAGAACATGGTAAGCTATTTTTATAAGCCAGAAAACAGGATATGATACAGAGATCATCTAATTGGCACACTTCCACATTTGCCTTACTTGGGGATAATCTGGCCACAGACTGGCTGAGGTTTAGTTGCTAGGTTACCAAATTCTACCCCTAGATTAGGTTACAGTTTGCCTGTACATCAAGCTAGGCTGCAGTTCAGTACACACAGAGATTGCTTTGGGCTTTTTATTATTTTTTCCCCTAGAAAACATATACAGTAGCCAGAGAGAGACAGAAGGAGAGAGCAGGAGAAATCATCCCAAGCATGTTCCTTGAGCTGCTGGGCCCAGGATTTGAACCACACTGTCAGCTATGTGGCCTCCAGTTGCCTTAATCACCACGCCATAAATCTGGCCCTGTGCCATATTTTATTACCTACGTATAGAGGCCAGTGTAGGTCAATTTAATTTTATTTAACTACATACTTCATATTATTAAAGTGTATTTAAAATGTATGTATGGGATCCAGAGGATAGCAGTGCTGTAACACAAATGGACTCACATGGGGAAGTTCTGGGTTCACAGCCTGGGGCCTCCTCTATACATGGGGCACCAATCTGGGCTAAAGCTGGGAACATAGCAAAGTGTGAAAATCTCAGTGGGAGCTCCTACCTCTCTCTCTCTCTCCCTCTCTGTCTTATGGAAGAAATAAATGAATAAACTTTGAAAAGAAATATATGCATGTGTGTATATACTCTCATATTTTTGCAAATGCCAGAGGATCATGTGCACACATGCAAGAGAGAGAGAAAGAGACAGGAAGAAAGCAACCCTCAATGGGATGTGGTCACATCACAATCACTTTTCCCCATTTCTTCATCCTGTTGGGATTTGGGACATGCATGCCTGCATACCCATGTGGTTTTTAACATCCCTGGCTGGGATTCGAACCTCAGTCATTCATACAGGATCTAGTTTTCTGTGGTTTATTTTAAATAATTATTTTATTTAACTTTGTTTGTTATTATTTTCCAGTTTGATCAGAGAGAGACAGAGAAAAAGAGAAAGGGAAAGTGAGAAAGCAAGTCTCCAGGTCCAGAACTTGAACCACAGTCGACTATGTGGGTGTCCAGAGCCTTTAACCACCACACCATTTGCTGGCCCCAGGATCTAGTTTTCTTAACTACTAGGTGACAGGTCTGGCCCACATTATTTTTTCTAAGTACAGGTTAAACATTACCCAGAATAACACACCTTTCATTGGTATGATATTGTCAAAATCCAATGACAGTGCTATTGACAAATTAATTGATAAATATACTAGTTATTAATTCAATTATTTTTACATTTTGTTTCTTCACAGCACTTGGCACTTGAACAACCCCATTTTTTAGTGAATTACTCTTTTTTATTTGTTTTCATTGCAGCTTTATCGAATTCTCTTATTTTGATCTGTCTTCCTACAGCCTAAATATTGGTATTTAAAGAGTCCTATTATTATAGGACATTATACAGACAAATGTGTAGATATCCATAGTGGATATAAATAATCTTTCATCTAACCCAGCCCAAACCATATAGGTCTCACCTTGCAAATGTAATTCTTTTTCTGTTATTTTTGAAGCTGATTAATGGTATTATGGAACCATTCAAGAACAAACATGTAAGTCATCCTAAATTTCTCTTTAAGGCTCAATTTCAATCAATTGACAATTCCTCTTATGTGGTGCATCTCTCCTTTTCTCTCTAAACCTGAAGATAATGTTTTAGTTGTGCTCTAATCATCTGTTGTCTGGACAATTGTACTAAGTTTCTAACTTACATGTACCTTTGCTCGCCTATAATCACTCTAACAAATTGCTCCCAGAGTAGAATTTATGAAATGAAAATATAATCATATTATTTTCCTATGTGAAATCCAGCTTTCTATAGCAGTGTTTCAGCCTTTTTCAGTGCAATCTGAGAAGAGATACTTTGGTTTTCAAGACCCAGTGTGTACACATAGGCATGTGAGCACCAACCTACATGCATACATACCATTTAAACAAGACTGTACTAAAACGGTAGTTAATAAGCACATGAAAAGGTACCTGACAATGTTAGCCATTAGGGAAATCAGATGTGAAAACCACAATGTGATAACACTACCCTCTGCCAGAATGCCTAAGACTAAAGATATTGACAATACCAAACATTGGCCAGAATATTGGTCAAGTATGTGAGTCACAGTTACTCAAACCGTGTAAGGAATAGTAAGGTCACTTTGGAAAATAATCTTTCAGTTTCTTTAAAACTAAAACATCTGTTTTTGATCCAGAAATAAAAATCCTAGCTATTCTATAAAAATACCCATATAAGAATGTTCATAGAAGTGTTATTAATAATAACTGCTACTTAGGGGACCAGCACTTAGCGTAATGGCTATGTTGCTGGACTCCCACATAGTCGACTGCAGTTCAAGTCCCGGACCCAGTGGCTTAAACTCACGCTGGACGCGTGTGCGTGTGTGCCCAAGATCCCAAGAGGAGAATGGAGGAGAAGTGATTGCAGTGTGACCATCCCCCCTGGGGAGTGATTTCTCGCTTTCTGTCTCTCTGTCTCTCTCTGTCTGTCTGGCGAGCGTACGCGCCCTATAGCAAAAACCTCTCCCCCCAAAAAAAATAATAATAACTGCTACTTGAAAACACTGTGATTTCCATTAAAAAGATAATGGGTATGAGGAAGAAAATCAAAGAGAAAAATAGAGAGAGAAGACATTTGAGAGATACAGAAATGGGAGTCTGTCTATTGATGATAATGTGTATAATAATATCTTTAACTGGACAAGTACGTAGTGTATTTATGCTGGGAAACTTTGTTTTGCAAGCTGTGGTGATATACAGTGATTGAATGTATAAAATAAATAAAATGAAAAAACATTAAAAACAAGATAATGGATAAACAAGCTGTAGAATATTCATATGAAGGAATGACACACAGTACTAAAGAGAATCAAACCACTTCTACATGAAAATTTGCATGAATCTTAAAAATTATTATTCTTGGTGAAAGAAGCCTTTAAGAAAATAAAACTACACAATGATTCCATTTATCTTAATTTTCATTTGGCAAAACTAAATAATGGTATAAAAAAAGTGAGATCAGTCTTTGCCTTGTGGAGGTTAGAGGTGAAGATTGACTGCAACGGGAATGAGGAAACTTTCTGGAGTGAGAATAATATACTATGCCTTAATAATTTAGGTTACAAAGATGTATTCAATTGTCATAATTCAACAAGCAATACTCCTGATATTTGTGTACTTTGTTACATGTGAAACTTACCACAAAAGGGACCCAGCAGGTGGTGTGGTAGTTAAGGACAACCTGGCCCATTCTGTGGCTTACGGCCCAGACTGGTGGATTGAAAAATCACACTAGGTACACAGGTGCACGCCAAAAAATCCTGAGAAGAGAACGGAGGAGAAGGGATTGCAGTATGGTCATCCCCACTTCCCCTCTCTCTGTCTCTCTCTGGCGAGTGCATTTGCCATATAGGAAAACAAACATAAAAGCTTAATCCTAAAGGAAGAAAAGGGCACTATAAAAACATTTTCATCTATGCTTAAAGACTTGCATGCTGAAGTATTTAGAAACCAATATACTGATTATATATATATATATATATATATATATATATACACACATACATACACACACCCGCACGCACACATACACACACACACATAAATACACACAACTTATTTTATACATCGTAATACAAGGTTTATTGATGAATACGTATGTGGAAAAGCAAGTATATCACGGTAAAATGCCAATGGCAGACTAGTTGGTGGGTATAATATGTGTTCACATACACACATGACATTGGCTGAATGCTTGTGGCTCTCCAAAATTCACATGCCGAAACTCTTTCCCTCAGTGTGATGATGATATTAGAAATTAGGGCCTTTGGAAGGTAATTAGATCATGAGGGTGGAGCCCTCACAAACAGGATTAGTGCCGATACCAAAAGATGCAAGTGAGCTTGATTCTCTCTCTCTGCTCACCACCATGTGAAGACACAGTAAGAAGAAGACTTTCACTAGAACCTGATCACACTGCTACCCTGATCTCAGACTTACCTGTCTCCATACCTAATAAGAAAAAAGTTTTGATTATTGAAGACACCCAAGTTATGATTATTTTATCCAGCAGCCCCAAGTGACTAAGACAAAACTGTTGTAAGTTTATAATATGTTTGAAATTATTCTTAATGAAATCTTTTTAGAAATCATGCTCTGGCCCATCCATGGTGGCACAGGCGGTAGGGTACCACTGAACAATACTGGAGTCATATGGGAAGGCTCAGGGTTTAGATCCATTGAAGACTCCAACATGCTGGGCATGTCCATGGGCACACCCATGATCCTGGCTATATGGAAGGCTGAGAGGTGGTGAGACCTTGTAAAGGGTACCTGCCTCTCTCTCTCTCTCTTTCCCTCTTTCTCTCATTAAAGAAAGAAATAAACTTTAAAAATCATGCCATGTGAAAGAAGACAGACATGGAAGTGTACGTATTATACAATTTCATTTATATGGTATTCAAGAACAGTTCAAAGTAATCTATGGGGAGAAAAACAAGAACAGTGAGTAATAACAGGAATGAGGATTGACTGAAAATGGTAAAATAAGCATTTTAGTGTGACAGAAATATTCTATGTGGGGGTAATTACATTGGTGTATATACTTAACCAAAGCTATCATATCTACACTGAAGATCTATGCATTTCACACCATATGAAATGTTTTAGAAATTTATTTTAATTTTATTATTATTATTTTTTAAAATTTGTTAGAGGGCACATGTGCTCACCAGAGAGAGAAGAGAGAAAGAGAGAAAGTAAGAAAACGAGCCTCCAGGTCTTAGACTCAAAACACAGTTGACCATGTAGGAGTCCAGCGCCTTAATCACCATGACACCTGCTGGACCTTCACTGCACATAAATTTTATCTGAATAAAAATCAACAAAAGGACATCTTATTTAGATATGTCGAATTCAGAGACAAAAGTATTAAACAGTACGATGTATAATACTTCATAAAGAGACAGTGAACAATATTCAATGTAGATTTTAGATAAGGATATTAATGTACAAAATAAAGTAGCATCAAAATTATAGTATAACACCAGAAGTGTAATAAAGTTAGACTCTGTTGTTGTGTTCATTGTTGACAGCTTGCAAAACCCACGATTTCCCCCTTCCCCTTCTGCCCTACATCTGAACAAGGTGATAAAAAGTTTGGTGCTACCTCCTTTGGTGCTGGTAAAAAGGTCAAATTCTCGAAGCCCTAGACCACACAGGGGAGAACTCGCACTGCAGTCCCACCCCTAACCAGAATGAAAACCTCAAGCCAGTCTCCTTCCCCAGTTCTATCAAATCATTCCTGTGTCTGCTGAGGAGCTGCCTCTTTCCAGAAAGCCTCATTATGTCAATGAGAAATCACTTCAAACTTCTCGCGATATGTGTGACATCATCTATGCTGGATCAAACACCAGATTTTGGGGTAGAAGTTTCATCCCACCTCCACAGAATAATCAGTCTCAACAGGAATATTGTAAATAAAAAGAGATCATAGGGCATGCTTCAATTTACATCTCATCCTTAAAATGTCATTCAGTCAACAACAAAACAGGTATTTCTCTCACCTATTATTGTATAACAAAACACCTCATTACTTAAAGGTGTGTCAAAACAATTTATCATATCTCACAGTTTCCAGTTTTAACTAAGCTCAGTTGGGTGGTTCTTACGAGGTTGACTCAGATGCCATGGATGGAGTCACCTGGAAGCGTCTTCACTCTTATAATGGTTCCTGAACTGGAAAAGTGGGGAGCTGTCAGCCTCCCCACATGCTGTAGGCCTTCCTCACTGCATGTCATTCTCAGGGTAGTCACACTTCGTACTACCTTCCAAGATGCAGGAAATGGAAGCTGTCAGGGTCATTAAGTGTTATACCTGGAACTGGTGCAATGCCATTTCTGCAGTATTTTGTTGGGTAAAATATTCACAAAACTTGCCTAGATTTAATGAGGGTGGTGAAGCAGGCTTTTTCTTTTGATGGAAGGGTAGTAAGTCTATTTTAAGAACATGGGAGATAGAAGTAATTGTTGTGGCCATATTTAAAAAGACATTATCTGCCACAATAATTACAAAGAGCTGAATTATGGGGACCAGCAGACAGTATAATGGTTATGTCGCTGGACTCTCACATAATCAACAGCAGTTTGAGTCCAGGATCCAGTGACTTAAAACTCACGCCACGCACATCTGCATGTGTGCCCCAAATCCTGAAAGAGTAGAGGAGAAGGGATTGTGGTGTGGTCATCTCTCCTGGGGGGAGGAGTGATTCCTCACTTTCTATCTCTTTGTCTCTCTCTGTCTTTCCAGTAAGTGCACACACAGTGTAGCAAAAATCTCTCTCTTTAAGAAAAAAAAAAGAGAGAGCTGAATTATTTAACTTAAAATAGAGTTGATTGGGAACCAGCAGTTAGCGTGATGGCTATGTCGCTGGACTCCCATGTAGTCGACTGCGGTTCGTGTCCTGGACCCGATGGCTTAAAACACGCTGGGCGCGTGTGCGTGCGTGCCCAAGATCCTGAGAGGAGAATGGAGGAGAAGGGATTGTGGCGTGACCATCCCCCCCGGGGGGTGATTTCTCGCTTTCTGTCTCTATGTCTCTCTCTGTCTGTCTGGCGAGCGCACGCTCCCTATAGTGAAAACCTCTCAAAAAAAAAAAAATAGAGTTGATTGACATATGTTGAACTCTATCATCTGAAAACTGAAACCCTATATTTTGTTCAAATGCATAAAAAACATTCACAACAACACTGATCATAAATAAAAATTAATGAATTCCAACTAGTTAGAAGTATGGCATACCACATTTTCTGATCAATATTCATGAACAGTAATACATGCTGTTGACTACAAAACTAAAAATGTGGCTCGCATTGGCATGGTGGTGAAGGCAGCGAATCCCATAGAGCCAACTGCATAGTTTAAATCCTGGGCCCATTGTCTTGAAAAACATGCTGGGTGTGGGTGTGTGTGTGCCCAAAATCCCAAGAGGTAAATTAAAGAGAAGGGATTGCACATAGCTAGCCCCTCTGGGGGTTGCTTTCTCCCTTTCCCTCTTTCTCTTTATCTCTCTCTCTTCCTGTTGTATGTGCCCTGTAACAAATTAAAAGTAAATAAATAAATGAAAGGAGATGTTTATCCCACTGGAAATTTTAAGTGCAATAAAAATTTTAAACCCTGTACTAAACAACTTGATTCACAGGGCAAATCAGAACTAAACTGTTGCAGTCTCAGCAAATAGCAGCAGTGAACATGTTATATATCGAAACTTTAACATATAGTTGGAGGTAAATTCACACAGAAATCTTTGTTAGGGTAGACTAATGACTATTGCGAATGATTCGCATGGATAATGGCTCAAATACCACAGAAGAATGTCCTTTGCTGATGCAAAGTACAAGAAGTGTGAAGAGCTCATAGGGTCACCCTCCTTCACATAGTTATTTGGAGTCTCTGACTAATGGAGACTATGCCATATTTAATTTCTGGTTTTCAAGTGTTCCCTACGTGTGCTCCCCCTTCTATTTACTTAGAGGAAGAAAAGAGCTCAGAAGAATGTTTACTGGGAGGCTTTTATGATCCAAGCTTGAATGTGATGTAACTGATTTTGGTTCATATTCTGTGACTAGACCTCAGTCATACGGCTACATATAACTGTATATCCAGGGAAATGAACTAAAAGATCAGAGTCAACTTTTATGAAAGCAATCTTTCCATTAACAACTGTTTATTGAGTGCCTAGTATTTAATGGACCTTGCACTAGGAATTTGGGATATAATGATGAATATAAATGAGAAACACCATGATGTCATGAATCTTAAAGTCTAATGTAAAAACAAATAATTATAATATATGAATTGTGATATATTCCTATAATAAAAGTGTTTCATCTGTGAAAATATATGAATTACAGCTGTATTAACATGTCCATATCTTTTAAAAATTGCATAATAATAACTATTTGTATAAAGCTACCTTTTATGTGATATAAAAATATACATATATTATTTAGGAATCTTAGATTTTAGTAAACTAACTAACACACTCATGAGTAATAAATATCAAATTCAGGATAGTGGTTAGCACTGGGAAGGTAGAAGGGTATAAAATGGAAGAGAACATCATTTAAAGGAAGTTCAGAGGGCTTTAATTGAATTTGTAGTGTCTTATTCTTTACCTAGGTCATGAAAACACAGGTACTATTACATTATACTTTTTATGTGTTTGTGCAAATGAAATATTAATAATGAGAAGAAAATTCCAAATGAATTTCCAAATAAAATCATAATACTATGCATATATTCAGTAACAAATCCATATACAAGTGCTTTTGTCACTATTGTCAGTAAATATTTATGGGAAGCTTTTTGTAAAGGGTGTAGAGATACAGCATGCATTATTCACTGGTCCAAAGATTGATTGCATTGTGCCAGGCAGAGATGGAAAGTTCGATGAATGGATCAGTGATGCTCTCAGCATTTTCTGGCATCTTCAGATTTTGCCTATACAGGTGATTTCCCTTTTAAAGTCTCCCTTAATCCCACTGAAAAATTAATGAAGGTTTTTCCATGACTGGAGCAGAGTGGTATTTTCTAGTAATTAAGATAGCCATTACTTCTGGGGCTAGTCTTAGGGATTTAGGATTATAAAAGACTGAACAACCACAAGTCACTTTGCCAGGTTTCTTTTTTGTGTGTGGAATTATAATCAAACAAAACCTTAGTTGACTGCCTGACAATTCATTTTGGAAAATTCTCTTTGATAGTAACCAATGCCAAAGCACTACTGGGTCACGCTGTTTGAATCCCTGAGTGAGCAAATGAAAAATTCAAGGTTAAGCTAACTCATTATAGCTTCTTTTTTGTCTGTGATACGATTTTTTCCCTTGCCCCCTGTTTGGACTCACTATTTAGAAAACAAAAACAAAAACAAAACAAAAACAAACAAACAAACAAAAAAACAAAGGCTAAGATGTTGTGTTGGGAGACGTCTCTAATCTTTCTTAGAATGTAACATTAGCCTCTGTGGTGTATTCTGGTGTACCCATTATTATTTTTAACTTACGGAAGTAATACAGGAAGTGCACTGGAGAGGCCCTGAGTTTGTGATCTCTCCCGACTTCCTCTGGCTCTTCCCATATAACCTCATTCAAATAATGAGATTGCATAGTTACCTAATAGACACACCTATTTTAATTTTAGAAATTGGCTATAGCAGAGAGTTTGGCTGTTGCAGTTTAAAAAATGTCAAGACTTTAGATTTTAGCAGTCTCCAAAACATTGGCTACAGTCAGAAAGGACTTCTTTAAAAGTATTTTTTCAGGTCATAACCGTGAATTGCCGTATTTATTATTTAACACTTACTTGTCAGGGTCCTGACATACTCAAGCTGAATAACTTGAGAATAAATTAGTAAAAGGACTATTTATACAGTTGTATGTAGGATTTAGGAAACCAACAATGGATAGTGTGGTGTCCTAGAACTAACAAATACAAAAGGACTTGGAAACACAAAAGGAGGTACCAGTTGCTAAAACCGAGTAAGTACTTGCATGGAGAGGGATAGAGGAGGTGTGAGCCTCCATAGAAGGACCCTACAGAATATGAAACAGGGATATAAAGGCCTTACCTCACTTTTCTTATACCCATCTGTTTCCTGACATTGTCAGATCCAAAGCTCAAGGGAAAAATCAGAAATCCAAAGCTCATTGACATAGTCCATACAGGTCAGCCTACCACGGCACAGAGCTGGGTGAAGAAGGGTGAGGGGTGATTCTAAATAGAAAAATGTAAGAGAGTTTCATGTCTCAACTCTTTTAGAGTTTTTTACTGAAAATCACTGGAGTACATTGAAAGCCCAGTCTGGAATAATGACATTTT
Source organism: Tupaia tana (assembly GCA_026018925.1). Classification (NCBI taxonomy): domain Eukaryota; kingdom Metazoa; phylum Chordata; class Mammalia; order Scandentia; family Tupaiidae; genus Tupaia; species Tupaia tana. Next base: position 9,108,687 of record JAKSZU010000009.1, on the reverse strand, counting down.
TTTACCTCCCTCCCCAATTAAACTTAAGCCACAGTGGATATAAGCATTGAAGCATATACTCTAGTTCACGTAGCTAGTGGAAGGTATTCACCCTACATTTCTTGAAATTGTATGTGATAACTCCAAAAAACCTGAGAAAGTCTTAATTGCATCTCATTGTTCTAATTCTAAATTCCTGGAAAAGGTATTGTCCTTGGTTGGTTTGGAATCAGATGAACTGTCGTAACTGTTTTCACCTGGAACACATACAAGGTCACAAACTAAAACTACAGTTTCTTGGAGCCACCGCTATAATCGTGTGGATCACAGGGTAAGGTAGGCAAGAGTTCTGTGGGTCGCAAAGGAAACCCAATAGCTCTTTGATAATGGTTGTAATATTTATCTACATGATCTATTGTCTTCTAATATACACTATCATTATGATACAGTCAAGTAATCTCTAGATTCAGGTTTCAAAAACATGTTTTGAGTTCCCTATATATTCTGGTTATCAGTCCCCTATCTGAAGCATACACAAATTTTCTCTCCTATTCTGAGGCTTGTCTCTTCATTCTGATTATTGTTTCCTTTGAAAGCTATTCAGGCTCATGTAGTCCCACCTATCTATTTTGGGGATTATTGCCTATGCTGGAGGGCTCTTATTTAAGAAATTTTTGCCTACTCCAATGTCTTCAAGAGTTACTCCTATGTTTTCCACCAATAGTTTTATAGTTTGAGTCTTTATTTTTAGATCTTTGATTCATTTTGAGTTGCCTTTTTTTAATGGTGATAGATAGGGATCTAGTTTCATTATTCTGCAGGTGGATATCCAGTTGTTCCAACATCATTTGCTGAGGAGTTTGCATGATTTCCTTGCACAATTGTCTTTTGTCCTTTGTCAAAGATCAGTTGACTGTATGTTTTGGAGTTTATTTCTGGATTTTTTGTTCTGTTCCATTGGTCTACATGCCTGTTTTTCTACCAGAACCAGGTTGTTTGGTTTTCATAGCTCTGCAATGTATCTTGAGTTCAGGTAGGGAGATGCTTCCTTCTTTATAATTTTTGCAGAGTACTACCTTGGTGATAAGGGGCCTTTTATGACTCTAGACAAAGCTAATGATTTTTTTTCTATTTCTGCAAAGAATGTCTCTGATCATTTAATCAGATACGCATTGAATGGAATGATGCCTCCGTGACTTACAAACTATGTGTTCCTCAATAAATCACTAAAATCTCTGAATCTCAATACTATTATCTCTAAAACTGGCTTTCATAATACCTGTTCTAACTATTCATGGGATTTTTGTAACCAAAGCACTATAAATAATTATAAATAAATAAAATTAGATAATGTATGTAAAAGTTCTTTCAGAAATTTTAAGTTGTTTAAACAATCTCACAATCTTTTTCTAACTTCACAAACTAGATGCATATCACTAATGTGTAGAATACAACACTCTGCAAGGCTGATCCATACAGGAAGCTTCCTGCTTCACATTCAGAGACCTCCCTGGGTATGCTGAGTGAAAGAGAGAGAGATTGAACCCTTAACAGAGTCTTGATGCTGTGATGCACTCTCAGCTTTAGTCAGACCATTAAGAAAATCTTTACAATAAAAAATAAATAAAATTACATATGTATGGATTTCTAAATTTATGTTTTATTCTAACTTAATATTTTTTTTATTTTTTTGATTTTTGCCATGGGGTTCATGCATTCACTGGAGAGGAGGGAAAGAGAGAAGGAAAGTAAGAAATCACTCTCCAAGGGAGTTGGACACTCCACAATCCTTTCTCCTTCATTCTCCTCTCAGGATCTTGCACATGCACCAGGCATGAGTTTCAAGCCATTGGGTCTGGGACTTGAACTGTGGTCAGTCATGTGGAAATACAACCCTTTAACCACCATGCCACCTGCTGGCCCCAATATAATGTAATTTAATTGTAGCCAAAGAAATATGTGTGCATTCTTTGAAACGTGTAGTGGTAAATTGTTGCTTTGGTGGCCCCTTATGAATTGTACTTACTTTTATTCATTCTGTCTATAATACCCCTTCCATATTGACTCTGGGCTTGGTTTGGGGATAAACTATGGACAAGAGAACAGTAGCAATTATGATTCAAAATGGGGCCTGATAAGCACTTGCAATAGGCACTATTCTCTTAGAACACTCTTCCTGGGAACTCAGCAATCATGCTATGAAAAACCACACAAAAAGGCCTCGTGCTTTGGTTATCTATTTCTGTGTAACAAAGCTTCCTGAAATTTAATGGCTTAAAGCATTAATTTATTGTTTTTCATTATTTCATGGGTTGGCTTGGTGGTTCTTATGCTTAATGTGGTTATGGTGGCAAGGCCACTGGGGCACCTGGAAGGTCCAAAGTGGCTTCATTCACATGGCTGGCAGTAGCTGCTGGCAAGTATCTGGGAACACAGCTGGAGATGTTGGCCAAGGGCCTTGTTGCTCTTCCATGTGAGCGTTCCCAAATGGTTGCTTGGGTTTCCTCCCAGCTTGGCAGCTGGGTTCCAAGAAGATATGTTTCAAAAGTACATGGCATTACTTAACAGCACAGCCAAATACTCCAAGGGGCAAAGTCACTCACGGGCAAAGGCAACAATGCACTTGAGAAGCATAAACACTTAAAAAATGTAACATACTAGATATGAGTTACACAAAAGCAAAAGTATTACAACAGAGAGGTTAACAGTATATAATTAGTCTGGTAAAGAAAATACAGGAAGATATAAGCAATGTGAAACAAAAACATAAGATTAAGAAGGAAATCACTTAGTAGCAAAAGTGTCATTAAAATAAACTACTTGACAGATAAGCTATACAAAGCAGAGTAGATATAAGTGAAGATAAAATTGGGAAATTTGTAGAATAGATTAAACAAATATCACAGAAAGAAAAGAACTAGGAAGTATAAAAGAAGTAGCAGAGGATAGAAGTATGTATCAGTCAGAAAGAGGAAAAAATAGGAAAATATTAAGAAATAAAAAAGATAAATTTCTCTAAAAAAACAAAGGACCTGGTGGCCAGCAAGGGACTCTACAAATAGAGCTACCATATGTTCCAGCAATTCCACTCCTTGGTATCTACTCAAGGGACAGAAGAATCCTTAATCAGAAAAGTGCTTGCACATCAATGTTTATTGTGGTGTTATTCGTAATTACTAAAGACATGGAACCAACCAAATGCCCACGAACACATGGATTGAAAAAGTGTTAGCACATATACTCTATGGAGTACTACTCAGCCATAGAAAACAAGACCCTGGCTTTTGACAGAAAGTCAATGAACATGGAAGATTTACTGCTGAGTGAAGCAAGCCAGGCTATGAAGGAGAGACATTGTATGTCCCACTTAATATATACTGAGTAACCACACTCTATGACTGAAACGTATTGATAAAAGGATATATAAACACAGTAAATAGTTGTGAATACTAGATATAGTGTGGGAAGAGGGAGGGTAAAAGAGTAGAGTCTGAGGAAGGACATTTACAAGAAAAATAGAGAGGTAAAGTACTAATGGGACAAAGAAATGGGGTATTATCTGTTGAAGATATCTTTATAGTATTATCAACTGGACTAGGGAGAAATGTACACATGTTGGAATATTCACTTTGCAAGCTAAATAACATGATTGAATGTATAAAATAACTTGAAATAACAAATTAAAAAAATTAAAAATTAATTAAAAAAAAAAAGAAACAAAGGACCTAAGAGTAAAAGACCTACAGGGAACCAAAGGAGAAAGATAAGGAAAATCTAACTCATATAACATGTAAAAGAGAATACATTAATAGAAAGTAAAAAAAATAAATATTTAAGAAAGAGAAGATCATATATAAAGGATCAAAATCAAATTGACAAAGTATTTTAACCATAAAAGAATCATCAGACTTTTAAAGTACAGAAAGAAAATAACAGAATGTACAATTTATAATCAATCAATTGTCTTTCAAATGTAAAGTTATAAAATTATCTTTAAATGATTCAGCCTGGGAGCATAGTTGATACCAAACTGACTGCAGCTTCAGAATCCACATAGCCAACCATGGGTTTGGATCTGAAGAACAGGTTGAAAACACACCCTGTAAGTGCACATGTGCCCAGGATCCTGATAGGCTGCAGGACAGGGAAAAGGGGATCACGGTACTTCTCTTTCTCCTCCTCTTTTTTCTCTCTGTCTCATGTATATGCACAAACTTTCTATTATGAGTAGAATAAATAAACAAATATGCAGGTATTTCTATTCTGAACTACACAAGGCCTCTAGGATTTTGCCACAGAAAGCCTTGTGATACCAATACTTTGGAATGAAGGGTTTGAAAGAGACAAAATAGAGAATATAACAAAAGTTAAATAAAAATAGGATTATCAAATATCTTAGTAAAATAGCTTGTATTATAAGACTAAGATAAAAAGAAGAGAACATGCACTCATAGTAACAAAGAATGAAAAATTTAAACAATATTCACATGATGGGATTTGGGAGTTAAAAAGGCCAACGACTGTAAAATAATACTGAAGTCCTTGTCTTATTAAACTGACAAGATACATAGCATTTTTAATGCATTATGCCAAAGAACAAAGAAAAAACAGAAAAATTATGAAGCAAATTAAAACAGCAAATAGGTATGATAGAAATTGGTCTAAGCATATCAGTAATTATAATAAATGCAAATAAACTAAGCAGGCCAGTTAATAGACAAATATTGAATGTTATTAATCAATGCACATATATGAAGTTTACCGTGAAAGGTTGAAAGTAAAATAATGTAAAAACACATACAAAGCAACTATAAACTCAAAGAATATGACTGTGCCCATATTAAAATTAGTTAAAGTAGACATTAACACACGTAAAAACCATTATCAGGGATAATAAAGGTTACCAGATATAAAGATAAATGTTTGCATTTAAAAATTCCTAAAAATGTCAGATATGTATAAATATATGACTATTACTGATATTTTAAGATGATTTAATTCTAAAACTGTGTGAGATTTTATGAAATAAAGCTTGCTAGAATTGCAAAGATGGTGAAACCATATCTTCTTTTTAAAGATTTCAATAAAAACTAAGAAAATGACCAACTTAATCATAGGGCCAAGTCTGGAGTTGAATATTATATCCCAGAATTCAATCGGGAAGAATGAACCACAACAGAAGTTAGATTAAGTACATGAGACTGAACTGGTGAAATAGCATTCTGTGACTTTTGACTAAAATATTGCTACTTTTCTTCTAGGCTTTGTTGTCCAGTTTTAAGAGATTTTGTCTTGTCTTGAGCTGTCGATAGGTTCATGTACCTACTATTTGAACAGAATACTAACCTGTTTCCAGGCTTTAAGTTTTAAGGAAATTTTCTTACCAATTCAAAACTGCTTTTCTTGAAATTACCAGCTGTATTTGCTATTGAAAGTAGTTAAATTATCTAAGAAATTGTATGATCAAGAAAATGTGGGGGAAAAGGAATGGAAGACAACTGTAGACACCAGAGATAGTGTGAGAAGAGGGTGGGAAAGGGCAGAGGGTCAGACATAGAGATAAATACACACACACACACACACACACACACACACACACATGAAACTAGAAATGGAAAATTATTGATAACATGCATGATTAAGGCACTATGCAGTATATTCTGGGTGAATAACCATTTTGTGTATGCTGTGACGATGATTAGGGAATGAATGTAAATTAATTAATTAAAAATTTTTTCAAGAGAAAAAAATATCATGAAAAATAGTTTTCATGAAATTTTTAAAAAGGCATATTTGAGGACTGCAGTAAGCTATATAGTCCCAGGTGGGTGCCACTTTGTTGTATGTTCATTCTACTCACTGAGGTTTATGCCTAGGGTCAGACTTGTGTTCATGGATATATATATATCAGCTGTGCTTGCTATTGGAAATATTTAGATTAATTAAGTTCTTTAGTGAATAAATAAAATGGGGGGAAAGGCATAGAAAGCAACCATGGATACCAGAGATAGTGTGGGAGGAGGGTGGGACACAGCAGATGGTGGGAGATAGGGAATCAAGGATGGGAAAAATAACAAAATATACAGGAAATAGGAAATGGAAAATTGTTTGCTGATGATAACACGTATGTTGATGTCCTTGATTGAGCCAATATACAGTGTATTCTGGATGGGAAATCTCATTTTGTTTGCTGTGATGATGTATAGTGAATGAATGTAAATAAAAAAATTTAAAGGAAAAAGAACTCTCAATAAAAAATCAGGAAAAAAAATTTAACATGTTTATGATGTAATTAGCAACCTGAGAATGGGCATCAGAATATCGTGTAATGGATATTGATTAAAGTATGTGTGTAGCTAGCTAGCTAGATTATACATAGACAGTAGTCTTTCAATAATTAGAAAGTATATTTTTTTCTCAAGCACACATAGAACATAAAACATTGAACATGTCCTAGGCTATACCATAAAGAAAACCTCAATAAATTCCAAAAATAAACCGTGTCATACAGATTTCAGGTTCATTTCAATTACATTAGAAATTAAGAAGAAATAAGGCCCAGCTGATTGCATAATTGTTATGTTGCTGGACTCCCACATGGCCAGCCATGGTTCAAGTATCGGACCCAGAGTCTTGAAACATCCCGAGCATGCACATGTGTGCATGTGTGCCCAAGATACCACGAGGAGAATGGAGAAGAGATTGCAGCATGGCCATCCCCACTGGGCGGTGGGGATATTTCTTGCTTCTGTCTCTCAAAGACAGCACACGTGCCTTATAGCAAAACTCAAAAAAAAAAAAAAAAAAAAAAAAAAAAAAAAAAAAGAAAGAAAGAAAGAAGAAAATGAAGAAAAAATATACTCACCCATATTTTGACATTAAAACCATGATGCTGTTGGGTCAGCAGGTGGTACCATGGTTAAAGCACTAGACTCCCACATGGCTGACTGTGGTTCAAGTCCTGGACCTGGTAGCTTGCTTTCTCACTTTCCCTCTCTCCCTTTTTCCCTCTCTGATCAAATTAAAAAATAATAATTATAATAAATAAAATTTAGAAAGCATACTGTTTACTTATTTTGGGGTTAATAAAGAAGACAGAAATTTAGAAATACGCTTAGAATTGAAAAATGCTTCAACACTGGTACATAAGGTGACTATTTTATGAATTAGAAAAAGAACAGTATAAATATAAAAAGGGTGGGAGGAAAAGATGATAAAAATAAGAGCAAAAATTATTAAAGTAAATAAATAAAGTGATAAAAAAGAATGATCAACAGATTTCTGGTGAAGTTAACCAAGAAACAACAGAAGACTAACTTTGAAAAGGAAATGTCATTGCAGATACAGTACACATTTTATATGAAAAAAATTAATATTCACAACTGTGTAACAACAATGTTGAAACTTAGATAAAATGGACAGATTTATAGAAAAATGCAACTTACTTAAATTGAAACAGTAATACTTTTTAAAATGTTTGAATTCTCCTACAATCATTAAAGAAGTTAAAGTTTTAATATATTTCCACAAAGAAAACACCAGGATCACATGGTTTTAGTTGAATTATATCAAATTTAATAGGAACAGATCATCTCAATTTTATTTTATTTATTTTTTACATTTAATCATTGTACATCTTTACAAGGTACAATGTGGTTTTTCAAAGCATGCATGTAGTGCATGTCAATCAAGTTGGAGTTATTAGCATATACATCAACAGATAACTTTCCATTTTGATTGGTAATTTTTTTTCCATAAGCTCCTTCATTCCACCTCTCATACCCTCATGTACAGGCTCTGGTATCTACACTTGCTATCCCTGTTTTATATCTTCCAATCTTTCAGTTTCTGTCATAAAGTGCAGACATTTGGTTTGTGTTGACTGGGGACATACAATACCTGTCTTTCATAGCCTGGTTTGCTTCACTTAGTATTAAACCTTCCATATTAATCCACTTTGTGTCAAATGACTGGGTCTCATTGGTTTTTATGGTTCAATAGGGTTCCATAATGTGTATGTGAGATAAAGGTCCAATTTTACTGTTTTTCCTGTGGATATTTGGTATTTCTGCCACCATTTGTTGAAGAGACTATCCTTTCTCCTTTGTGTACTCCTGGTAACTTTGTTGAAGCTTATTTTGGCCATATATGCATGGATTTATTTCCTGATTTTATTCCAATGTTCTATATGGCCATCTTTATGACAGTATCATAATGTTTTAATTATTGTTAAACTTGTAATGTATTTGGAAGTCAGGATGTACTTCAGTATTTTTTCTTTTCCAACATCACTTTGGCTATTGTGGAAATTTGTGGTTCCACATGAGCTTCAGTATTGTGTTCCCTCTTTATGTGACATTTCCAATGGTATTTTGAAAGGATAGCATGAAATCCAATTGCTTTAGGTAGGGCCATTTAAACTATATTGACTCTTCCAATCCATGAATATGGGATGATGTTTTTTCCTGATAATTTGTATATCATTTCTTCCATCATTTTTTATAATGTTCAGTGCATAAATCTTTTGCCTCCTTGGTTATATTTCTTCTTAAGTTTATTATTGTTTTTGATGCTATTGCAAATAAAATTGCCTTTAAATAATTTTTCATTTGTTCTTTGTTACCATATAGAAACACAACTGATTTTGCATGCTAATTTTATATCCTACAACTTTACTGAATTCATTTATTATTTCTAACAGGTGTGTGTGTGTGTGTGTGTGTGTGTGTGTGTGTGGAGTCTTTAGAATTTTCTATATATAGGATTATGTCATCTGCTAACAGATCATTTTCCTTCGTTTATGATTGAATAAGTTTTATTTATTTTTCTTGGCCTAATTGTCTATAGAGGATTTCCAGTATTACATTGAATTAAAGTGGTGAATGTGTACATCTTTGCCTTATTTTCCATCTAAGGGGAAAGGCTTCAGTTTCTCAGTATTGAGGATGATATTAGCTATGGACTTCTTACATGTGGTCTTTATTATGGCCTTCTATACTTAGCTCATTGAGCATTTTGTCATGAAAAAGCATTGAGTTTGGTCAAATATTTCTTCAGCATCTATTGAAATGATTGTGTAATTTTTATCCTTCATTCTGTTAATGTGATATATCACATTTATTTATTTTCATAAGTTTAACAATCCTTGCACCTAAGGGATAATCCCACTGGATCTCATTGTACGATCCATTTAATGTGTCATTGAATTCAGTTTGCTAGTATTTTATTGAAGATGTGTGCATCTATGTTCACCAGAGATATTGACATGTAATTTCCTTTTCGTTTTTTACAATGCTTTAAAAAGTTTACTTTTATATTTTTTCCATAAGTGATAGATACAGAGAGAGGCAGAGAGAGACCAGGAGACAGTGCCCACTACAAGGTATTGACACTGCAATTCTCTCTCACCTTCAGTCAGTCCTAAATCAGAGGCAATATTTTAGTCAGCATAGTCAGGAAGGTCACCAGCCACAACCCAGAATCTTCTTATGAAGACCAGCCTCATAGAGTGTTGCATTTCACCACTGTGCCACCATCCAAGTCCACATAAAATGAGTCTGGAATTGTTATTTCCTCCTCAAATTTTTGAAGAGTTTAGAGGATTGGCATTAATTCTTTAACTGTTTGGCAGAGTTAACCATTGGAATGCTCCTTGAAGCTTTCCTTGTTGGGAGATTTTTTGATTACTGATTTAATTTCCTTATTGTTTGTTTAAATTTCTATTTCTCCATGATTCAGTCTTGGAAGGTTGTATATTTCTAGAAACGTTTCCATTTCTTTTATGTTTTACAATTTCTCAACACATAATTATTCATAGTAGTCTCTTCTAGCCCTTCATTTTTCTATAGCAGCACTTGGAGTGCCCCCTCATGCATTTCGAATTTTACTTATTTGAGTATTATTTCCTTTTTTCTTAGTCTAGCTAAGGATGTCTATCTTACATTTATATTCTCAAAAATTAAGTATTTTCCATTTATACTCTGTTATCCAGTTTGTGAACAAATATTTTTGTGGCACTCTCCTATGATCCTTTTTACTTCTATGAAATCAATTGTATATTTCCTCTTTCAGTTCTTATTTTATTACTTTGAGTCTGTCTTTCTCTTATGTAATTTAGTGAAAGGTTTGAAAATTGTGTTTATCTTCTCGATAAAACAGCTCTTGGTTTCATATTCCTTTTTTTGGTTTGTTTTCATTTTGTTTCCCTGTCTTTGTTTGTTTGCTTGTTTGTTTCTGCTTTTACATCTATTATTTCTTCCTTCTGATACTTTGGGATTAATTTATTCTCTTTCTTGTTCCTTGATTTATTTTCTGTTTTTCTTCTTCTTCATTTTTTTTGAAAGAGTTTTTGCTAAAGGGCAAGTGTGCTTGCCAGAGAGACAGAGAGAGACAGAGACACAGAAGGAAAATAAATCACCCCTCGGGGGGATGGCCATGCCACAAAACCTTCTCCTCCATTCTCCTCTCAGGATTTTGGGCACGCACGCAAACATGCCCTGCATGAGTTTTAAACTGCTCTTTCCAGGACTCGAACTGCAGTTGACTATGTGGGAGTCCAGCAATGTAACTATTATGCCATCTGTTTGTACCAGGTTTTCCTCTTTTTCAACGTAAATTTTTTTTCAAATAAAAAATTTGTATTTACTTAGAAGCATTCAGAATGTCAACAAAACAGCTGCTGCAATCTTTTATTGTTTTTTTTTTTTTTTTTCTGCAGTTACAGACTGGTATTCAGTTAACAGAACAACAATTATTCCATATAAGCTGTATCAGAGACACTGAAGATAAAAAAACTACCATCCCCATATATAATTAATTTGTGCTGTATACCAAACAAGAACCTGCTTTAAATTCCCATACCAATTTACAATCCCTATACTGTACCAGGCAAGGTTAGTGGTTATTGAAAATACTACCAGGACAGGGCTATCTAAAGACACATTCGGTAGTGTGTAACTAAACAAAAGACACCATACAGCTTCAAAACAAATCTTACACAGCCTTATGTTTCAATGTTTTTTCTTTAAAAGGAGTTGTGCACAGGGAGATTAAATGCTTTATAGGCAAGGAATTAAAAACCGTGCTAGAGCCAACTTATTCATCATCTTCTTCATCTTCCTCCTCTTCATCTTCCTCTTCTTCCTCATCTTCTTCATCTTCCTTGTCTCCCTCCTCCTCCTTCTTTTTCTTGCTCTTTTCAGCCTTGACAACTCCCTTTTTTGCTGCATCAGGCTTTCCTTTAGCTCGGTATGCAGCAATATCCTTTTCGTATTTTTCCCTCAGCTTAGCAGCCTTCTTTTCATAAGGCTGTCCACCATCTGCAGCAGTGTTATTCCATATCTCTCCCAGTTTCTTTGCAACATCACCAATGGATAGGCCAGGATATTCTCCTTTGATTTTGGGGCGATGTTCAGAATAGAACAAGGAAAAGGCCGAAGGAGCCCTCTTGGGTGCATTGGGGTCCTTGAACTTCTTTTTTCTTTCCCCTTTAGGAGGGATATAGGTTTTCATTTCTCTTTCATAACAAGACTTGTCCACTTTGACCATATCTTCAAACTTTCCTTCTCTTTAGCAGACAGTCTTCTACCTCTCAGAGCATTTCTTAGAAAACTCTGAGAAGTTGACTGAAGCATCTGGGTGCTTTTTCTTGTGTTCCTCCTGACAAGTTTGCACAAAGAATGCATATGATGACCTTTTGCCGATAGGCTTCTTAGGATCCCCTTTGCCCATGTTTAGTTATCTTTCCTCCGTGAGGCACAGAGTCGCTCAGTGCCCATCTGGCTCTCACTTGCCCATGGTGCTGTCTCTATGGAGCTCAATGTACCGCAATGACTGAGAGAATGGAAACCGGACACAGCCTCCTCACTCTCCCCGCTCTCTAACATCACTCTTTAATGTAGATTTTTGTTGTGGCTGTTGTTGTTTTATTTTCCGCTATAGGGTGCCTGCGCTAGCCGGAAAGAAAGAAAGAGACAGAGAGACAGAAAGCGAGAAATCACCCCCCAGGGGGGATGGCCACGCCGCAATCCCTTCTCCTCCATTCTCCTCCTGGGATCTTGGGCACGCACGCACACGTGCCTGGCATGAGTTTAAGCCGCCGGGTCCAGGACTTGAATCGTGGTCGACTACATGGGAGTCCAGTGACATAGCCATTACACTACCTGCTGGTCCCATCTAATGTAGATGTTTTTAGCAGGGTTTACATGTGGGTTCATGAATGGACCTGGTTGAGGATCTGTACCTCCACAAAATTTCTATTTTCTTCTGCCAGCTTCCCTGTGATGCCAATTCACAACTTCATTTTATGTTAATTATTCTATGGTAGGATTCCTGGATCATACTACTTCCATGCATTCAAATCTCAAACCAATTAGAGTGCAGGCCTGTGATTTCTAATTATTCAATTATCGACACATTGACTTAGTCAAACTTTCGTTTTCCTTTACTCTGTAAACGGACTGGTATTTTCCACCATTTAACCAAGGGTGGAACTTCCTGAGGACCTTATCCTTATGTAAGTGTATTAATTCTAAATTGTGACTATGAGCTTAATGGCTCCTGTGATCCTCACCCTTCAAATACAGCCTCCCTCCTCCTTTAAATTAAGACAAATTCACCAAAGCAAGTTATTGCCTTCGATTTCTAGTTTCTCTCTTCATTTCATTCCCTGGAATTTTCAGTAATGTTATCTTGAATTCAAATATTCATTTGAAAAGATATTTCACTTTAACCTGCATATGTTGGTGGATTTAGGTTTGGATTTCTGTTTAGCTAGAATGTTTTAATGAAATCTAGTCTGCCATATTACTAGAAGTGAAAGTCTGTATTCTCTTTTATTCATTCATCTAAATCCACCTACCTTATTTCCATCAAACATAAATTGGCGGATACAATGTTTTCACTAAAGAGTATTTAACAGGCACAATCTATATAATTATTTAAAAAATGGTTATAGATACCAGATACAATGTGGAAAGAGGATGGGTGAAGGAGGAGCATCTGAGGAAAGACATTAAGGAGAAAAACAGAGAAGCAAGGCATTTATGAGACAAAAAATGGGTTATTATCTGTTGAAGATAAAGTGTATACTATTCTCAACTGGACTGGTGAGAAACGTATTCATGTTGGAATATTCACTTTGCAAGTTTAGTGACATGTGTGATTGAATGCATAAAATAAATTGAAATAAAAATATAAAAAATTTAAAAAGCATCTAATACTCTAAAATATGTATTGTAAATATTCTTTAAATGAAATTTAAAAATAGATATTAAAATGAATGGAAAATACCAGCATTTTTAATCCATAACCATATTATGTGTGTTAATTATCATGTGATCTATTTCTTGCCTTACTGATATATTCTAGGTTTTTCTCACATATTATTTGCAGGTTCTGCCTCTGGCACAGTTACAAACAGAAGCCAATTGGGATTTTCGATGCTATGACTGTGAATTAAATTACTTTGTCATCTTGACCAGAAAGTAAACAATAAACTCAGTGACAGTTAAGGAAACCAAAAACTTGACAGATAACACAACCCACCCTCCCACTCACCACATAGAGATTGTAGAAGCCTGCCTCAGAGGTCTTCAATGTCAAAACTTCCCACCCTGGATCTGGAAGGGAAACACCTGCTTGACCTTGAATATGGCAGTAGTGCAGCCATAAGGACAGTGTTCTGCCATTTATGGTGCTATATTATCTTGTGTATTTAGAGAAGCTCCTCTGAGAGTTTCTAAAACAATGAAAATTTGCCTGTGCTAATAACAACTCAAAATGAACTGAAGCTAATGTTTGGCTCATTTTTTCCCTTTAATTATTTAAGTTGACTAGCTGAATGAACTGCTTCTGAAGCCAGAACAAGTTGAACATTTTTCTTTTGTGTTTTCCTGCGTCATCCTGGTAGTCCACGGTGTCTTGTTCCTGCTCTGAGTGTTTACAACCATCTTCCTTATGTCTCTTCCCACATCAATATGTTGATAGAATGACAGCTGGCTGAGGTGTAGTTTATGAGTTTACAATAAGAAATTGTCTCTTCTCATAGACCTGAAACAGTCTTGTGTAGACTGATATTAAATAAACTAAAAGTGATTTTTAAAGTACAACAAAATAGAACAATTCTGTAGTGTTTATCCTTGGATATGGAGTCTAATATGTGGTTTATAGATCTTATATAAATCTGAGCTTTTCCTGCATAAAATATGACCTTTACAATACTGACATCCAAGAAGTCAGAATAATCTATTATTTTTAACTTACTGAATTTTGAAATGAAAAATAATACTTCTCATATATCTCATTTAATGTTCTTGTATTTGTAAGCAATGGAAAAGACAATCTAATTTTATTAAAGTTCTCTAGCACAAAGCATTCCATAGCTTCATGCCCCACTAATCTATTGCTCATTTTCCAGCAAAGCTGGCCTATGCATTTCTTTTATCAATTACATAATTGTTCATCTTATCCTTATATTAGTCTGTTAGCTCTTGGTGCTCTTTACTATTCTAAGGTATCTAGCCTTTCTTGGAGATAGTGGATGTTCAATTAGTGTTGAATTGACATAATTATTCTTGCTTAATATTCTACATTAGATATTATTTTTGTTTCATAGAAAGTAAAATTGCCTTGGGAACCAGCAGTTAGTGTAATGGCTATGTCGCTGGATTCCCACATAGTCAACTGCAGTTCGCGTCCCAGACCCGGTGGCTTAAAACTCATGCCGGGCACGTGTGCGTGCGTGCCCAAGATCCCGAGAGGAGAATGGAGGAGAAGGGATTGTGGCGTGACCATCCCCCTTGGGGGGTGATTTCTCGCTTTCTGTCTCTATGTCTCTGTCTGTCTGGCAAGCACACATGCCCTATAGCGAAAATCTCTCTCAAAAAAAAAAAAAAGAAAGAAAGTAAAATTGCCACACATTACTTCCGTAGAAATCTAATTAACTCTAATTTCATCTCTTATATTCTTATTCCTTCACTCTTGTTTTTTCTTTATCAAAATAAGCTTGAAACTTTAGTCAGTTCTGAAGCCTAGTCCTATGGGATGTATGCCTGGAACTGACCTCTGATTTAATCCAGGCCAGAGTGTCTTGTACTAGCTCCCTTACTTATAAAGTGAGAGAATGAATATGAATGTTCAAGGGCAAGATGCATTAATATCCTGATGCAATTAATTTATACATGGCTACATTAAGCCAGCAAGCTGGCATGGAGTCAGAATTTCTTTATGCCTCTCAGAATAGTTCAAGGTTGCCACAGGGGAATGAACCCTCTCCTCCACTGGAAAACAAATGACGGGAAGTGGGGGTTGGGTTTATCTTTTTGAAAGAGTTGATGGAATTCTAATCCTAATAAATACAATATCATTGACAATTATATGGCCTTAGGTGGGTCCAGAGGAGTTGCAATTCCTACGGATAAAATGCAATAGTATCTCTCTGTGCAGCAATAACAGATCAGTTAATTCGTTCTAATTTTTACTAAGCAACTTATATCATGTGTGTTGATATTACTGCTACCCTTGTGATATGTCTTTGTCTTAGCTGCTATGTATAATATAGAAGCGTGATTATTGACATATAAATGGTATTTTTGTACAGAAGCCCCATAACATATGCAAATAAATGGGTCCTTCTAATATATATATATATATTTTTTGGAGAGGTTTTTGCTATAGGGCGCGTGCGCTCGCCAGACAGACAGAGAGAGACATAGAGACAGAAAGTGAGAAATTACCCCCCAGGGGGGATGGCCACGCCGCAATCCCTTCTCCTCCATTCTCCTCTTGGGATCTTGGGCACACACACACACACGCGCCCGGCGTGAGTTTTAAGCCACCGTGTCCGGGACACGAACCGCGGTCGACTACATGGGAGCCCAGCGACAGCCATTACGCTAACTGCTGGTTCCCGATCCTTCTAATATTTTAAACCCTGTTTTAGGAGTTTATTTTCTAAAATCGCACATTATTTTTCTAAAGAATACCTGTACTTTGTTTTAACTTTCTATTTTCTACAGTGTCCTAATGATTGCTTCATTGCACTTGAATAATGGTATGACCTTTAGCAAGTTATTTAATCTTTTATGAATATCTTTAATCTGTAAAGTTGAAATAATGACACGTTAACTAAGGGTTAAACATGGGTTTTGAATTTTAGGAAAAGGATATTTAAAATTTCATAGAAAAGGATATACTGCCAAATTCCACAAAGGGAATACGGAATCTAAACTGTATTTCCAGGATACTAGTTAAATGGCAGAAGGTGATGGCCATGGGGATGGAGGGGAGGGGGCAGATTCAACAAAGAACACTTGGGATAAAGGAAGGAGGAATCTAGGATCACTGCGACATAATTGACTAGGGCCACTTAATTATTCAACCTGACTGGGTGGTTCTATCATTAACTAATATAGAGAACATGGACAGAAAAACTATGAGTTCAATTTTTTTTTTTCAATATCTGAATATGTTGGGCTCTAAGTCTTTTATGGGGATTATTTCATTTAATGCATATTACCATCTTAGGAAGTTAGTGACATAATTATCCTTGTTTTCAAATGAGGAAACTGGGACCAGCAGATGGTATAATGGTTACGTCACTGGACTCCCATGTAGTCGACTGTAGTTCAAGTCCTGGACCCAGCAGCTTGAAACTCATGCCAGGTGTATATGTGTGTATGCCCCAAATCCGGAGAGGAGAGGAGAGGAGAAGAGGGGAGAGGAGAAGAGAGGAGAGGAGAGGAGAGGAGAGGAGAGGAGAGGGGATTGCAGTGTGGCCATCCTCTCTGGGGGGGTGTGATTTATCACTTTCTGTATCTCTGTCTCTCTGGTGAGTGCGAGTGCACTATAGCAAAAATCTCTCTCTCTCAAAAAAAAAATGGGGGCTAGCAGATGGTGCAGCGATTGAGTTGCTGGACTCCCACATGGCTGACCATGGCTTGAGTCCTAGATCCAGTGGATTGAAAATAATACTGGGAACACGTACATGCATGCCCAAGATACCAGAAGAGAATGGAGAGAATGGCTGTCCCCATGGGGGTTGATTTCTCACTTTCCTTCTCACTGTCTCTGCCTCTCTCTCTCAGGTGAGTGCACATACCTTAAAGCAAAAACCTATTAAACACACAAACACACAGCTAAAGAAGGAAACTGACACTTAAAAAAATAACTTACCTATATCAAGTGAGTCATATAGCCAAGCACAAAACTATATTTGCCAAATTTCAGAACAAATGTTCTTAACTATTATTTTCAGTCCAGCTTCCCCGTGCTTACTCAATGATGAATATTGCTATTGTTTACTTTTAAATGCATCCAAATTTCCTAATATAAAACTAGCACAGGAGACCAGCAGTTGGAATAATGGCTATGTCGCTGGACTCCCATGTAGTTGACCACAGTTCGAGTAGCGGACCCAGTGACTTGAATTCACACTGGATGTATGTGCATGTGTGCACAAGATCCCAAGAGGAGAATGGCGGAGAAGGGATTGAGGCATGGCCATCCCCCCTAGGGAGTGATTTCTCGCTTTCTGTCTCTCTGGCTCTCTCAGTCTTTCTGGCAAGTGCATGTTCCCTACAGAAAAAAACTCTCAAAAAAAAAAAGAAAAGTAAAAAAAAGAAATGTTCTAAGATTGTGATTGTAAAAATAGACAAAATATTAAATTCTATTTTGTTTACTGAATATGTCTGAATTATGGTATTCAGATGAACAAAAAGTAAATTTTCTCTTTGATGGAGCCTGCATTGGTACTCAATAATAGTAAAACTATTCAAGCTGACTCAGGATAAACTAAGTCACTTACAGCTCACAACTTGGTTTCTTTTGCATAGTTAGTCAAAGAGTTATCTTCTCTCTATTTTCTTTCCCTTCTCCTAGAAGGATGGTACTGTTTTTGTTTGTCTTGAAATCAGGGGAACTTGAAACTTTTGTGAACTCTGGCTCACAAAAATCAATAGTGTACATTGTCTTCTTCTGAGATGTACCTCATGTCCTGTTGATCACACTGCATTATGCTCTCTACTGCTGATGACTGTGATCCTGCCATGATCTCTAGTTACTGAACCTTTAGGATACAGGGAACTTTGTGTTTTTAGTTCAGGCTGTGGGGCAAGCCCAAGTACATTAGCCTAAGTCCAGCGCTTAGCCAGTGCTGCTCTTTCATCTGGCCTTTCCAGGACTTCTGTCAGCAGCTCTTCTGGCTGTCAGGTGCTCTAGCTTATGTTGGGTAACCACTGTTTTCTTAATTTTTTGACCATTCTAAATAGCTTTATTTGTCAATAGCTACACAATAAAATCTAAAGTTATTTTTTCATTAAGTAATTGAAATTTTTTTTTTTTTTTTTTGGAGAGGCTTTTGCTATAGGGCATGTGCACTTGTCAGAAAGACAGAAAGTGAGAAATCACCCCTGATGGGGATGGCCATGATGCAATCCATTCTCCTCTCGGGATCTTGGGCACCCATGCGCCTGGCATGAGTTTAAGCTACCAGGTCCGGGATTCAAACCAGGGTTGACTACATGGGAGTCCAGTGACATAGCCATTACGCTGGTCCCTAAGTAATAAAAATTCTAAAGGTAGATTTCAACATTTAGATATAGAAAAAGATGCAAGCATTCTTTGATTAAACATATTTAATATATTAATAGGTTTAGCATCTAAAACTACTTTTTAATTTATTTTACGTTTATTCACTGTATATCATTATAGCATAAGAAATGAATTTTCCCCATTCAGAACTACTTTAAACATAGGGAACCAGCAGTTAGCGTAATGGCTATGTCGCTGGACTCCCACGTAGTCGACCGCGGTTCGCGTCTCGGACCCGGTGGCTTACAACTCACGCCGGGCGCGTGTGCGTGCGTGCCCAGGATCCCGAGAGGAGAATGGAGGAGAAGGGATTGCGGCGTGACCATCCCCCCTGGGGGGTGATTTCTCGCTTTCTGTCTCTATGTCTCTCTCTGTCTGTCTGGCGAGCGCACGCGCCCTATAGCAAAAAACCTCTCCAAAAAAAAAAAAAAAAAAAAAAAAAAGAACTACTTTAAACATGGAAAATACCTCGAATCACTGTAGTACATAAATGGAAAGATATTATGCTGTAACCTCCTGTTCCTTTCCAGTAACTCTGGTGGAACTTGTCTTTCTTCTAATATTTTAAGCACTGTCCTTAGATCATAGAACTGTTAGGTCGTTGGGAAAGTCATAACAAATTTTGCATAGAAAAATACATCTTGACTTTCCTGACGACTTAATACAAAAAATGCTTTACACAAAAAAATAAGGTAGAAGAAAAGAGTATTCTATTATTAAAAAGGGGATAATAGAATAAAATCTGTTGAAGCCAAGGAAAGAAACTATACCTAAAGACCAGACAGGCTTATATTCTTTCCTTTTTAAAGTTGCTAATTGTAAGAAGCAGTAACTTTCATCTGTAGTGTCTTTCTGCTCTCAAGTCTTCAGTCAGTGGAACTCGTAATAGTTTAAATTATGGACTTAGTTTGTTTCATCTTGTTTTTCTGTAGTTCATTTATTTCTATTCTAATCTTTATTTCATCCTATTTGGTAACTTTGGACTTAGTTTTTCTTTTTTTTTCTCTTTTTTCTTCTAAGTTCCTTGAGTAGAATTAGTTTTGTTTCTGTTTTTTTGTTTATTTTTCTATGTGGTGAGTCTACTCACTAGAGAAAGACATACAGAAGAAAGAAAAGTAAGAAAGCACTCTCTATGGGGGATGGCTACACCAATCCCATCTCCTCCATTCTCCTGTTGGAATTTTAGGCATGCCCACATATGCACCCAGCATGTTTTTTAAGCTGCTGGGTCCAGGACTCAAACTGGACTCAGCTGACTATGTAGGATCCAACAGCACTATGCCATCAGCTCACTCATAACATTAGTTTATTTGACCTATTTTTTTGTTTTAATGTAAGAATTTATCACCATAAATCTCTTGCTTAGTACATACTTTTGCTGCATCCCATAAGTTTTGGTATGCTGAATTATCCCAGCCTCTGAGGGTGAAAAATTCCAAGTTGACCAAAGTGACCCATACATGCACCTGCCATGCTCAAGGAGGTCCCAAGATATGGACACAAAACCTTTTCCGTGTGGATCCAGCTGCATAACCACTCTGCCACCATCTGGTCCAACACAGAGTAAAGTTTAGTTGAATCAATAACTAAATCATATCATATGACAACTTTTTGTGGTTTCTGTAAGACATACATTCTTGCTCAATCTTTTGTTTGGTATTTTAATAGTATTAATAAAAAAAAGAAGGAAACCAGACAATAGAATTTTGATTGGTTGTTACCATAGCCAATCACTTCTGCCTGAAGAAGTGCCATATCATGGTAAGGTGGTTCTATTTCAGTCAATTATCAAAACTCTGTATTTCCCACCCTTCTCTACTTCAGGTAGGGGGCATAGAACTGTATAGACAAATGGCAAAATTAATAAACCTCACAGGAAGACCACTGGAACTATTGTAGAAAATATCTGATTGCCATTATGGTATTTAATACTGTTTAAGTTATGATAAATGGAGGCCAGCTGGTGGTGTAGTAAAGTGCTGGATTCCCACATGGCTGACTGCGGTTCAAGTGCTGGAACTAGTAGCTTGCTTTCTCACTTTTCCTCTCTCTCTCTCTCTCTCTCTCTCTCTCTCTCTCTTTCTCATGAATGCACAGGTCCTATAGCAAATTAAAGAGTGATAATGATAAATAAAATTAAATAAATAATTGTTTAAAAATAAATTATAGTAAAAGTATGGAAGGAAAAATTCTTTAACTGGTTTATATTTCTTTATTTCTGAAATTTTCTATCTCATTGTTTATCTCATTAATTAGTTTGAAGGGGTCAGAATTAGGTCTATATCAAAGAAGGGACACTTTCCTGAATTTGGTAAAAATAAAAGAGTTATTAACTTTAAAAGCAGTATAAAAAATATATTACATAAGTGTAAAAAAACTTTTAAAGAAATAAAACAAAAGTTATTTACCTATGAAAAACCCTATTATGGAAACCATAATTTGCAAACAATATACTTGCCTCAATAATAATAGCCTTATTGTATTGTCAAATTATAAATGCAAAAAAGAATCTTGTTATTTTTTTATAACTATTTGATTATGTCCTCTAACAGATAGCATTTCTTCCTCTCTGTAGAATGGCAATGATCAGTACATTATGAATTATTAGAGGACAAGATGACCAGACTGACCTCTGTTCTAGAAAACCAACTAAGCCATATCTGGAAAATACAAACTAGTAATTATGTCACTTATTATAGTCATTTGCAATCCAAAATTAAGCTGTCTTATTGTTTCAGCCCTTGTTATACTAAATGCCATTTGTTCCTGAAACAGATGGGCCCTAGCTAATTAAGAAAACTGCTCTAGTTCATTAAGAAATAGCAAACAACCAAATGAAGTGTCAGTTCTTAGGGTCAGTCAGTGTACGAAGCTTGATCACATTACTCATTTGTTCTATCTTCCTCTGAAAGATTGACTCAGCCTAATGATTTATCATATAATACTTTTAACAACTGTAATTGCAAACACCACAGCATACTAAAAGGATTACTTATGTGCAGTATTATTTTGGCGGGCGATATTTCTTAAGCATATTTCAGATGCTCTGAAAGGCCATCCACATGGGCTTGATACCCAACTCAAGCCCAATGACTAGCCTGAGTACATTGGGCATGTATGTGCCCAAGATCTGAGGATGACTGAAGCCTGGGGGTGGATCATGGTATCCAGACACAGTTGGAGGTGCTTTCTCTCTCTGTCTCTCTCACTCATGTAATAAACAAACAAACAAAGCAAAGGTGTGTGTGTGTGTGTGTGTGTGTGTGTGTGTGTGTATACTTCTAGAGCACATATAGCATTGTCCTACTACTCTCAGTAATGCAGCTTTTCAAACATTTCGTTTCTGATGGGTACACAACACCCTATAGCATAAATGGATATAATTAATGTATATAAGTTGTTCATCCATTCCTTAAATAACCATCAACTAAGTTTTCCTGATTTTACAAACAATGTAACCAATAAAATTTTTTGTACATGCCTCCTTATGCATAGGCATGAATGTTAACCTAAAATGGATATCAACAAGGTTAAATTACTATATCAGATGTTATGTAAGACTTAAATTGTAATAAATTCTGTCAAAGAACCCCCAAAATGCCTTACTGATTTATTCTTCTACCACCCATTTCTCACAAACTCATTAATACACCATTTCAAGTCAACAAACTATTTTTATTTTTGCCAATAATATGGATACCTGTGACTGCTAGAGATGGTAAATATATTTTTTTAAAATATGTGTATCAAATTTGTATTTTTTTCTGGGAATTTCTAGAATAAATTCTCTGCTATGTTTTTGCTAGACATCTAGTCTTCATTAAATTTGTATGAGTTGGTTTTTTATGTGTTTGGTACTTACCATTGGCAATGTATGTTGCACAAATTTTGTCTTTCTTAGCTCATTTTATGTTTCTTTTTTTATAGAGAAGTTTGGAATTGTAATGTATCAAATATATAGACTCAATGGAATATTTTCTTAGAAGAATTTCTCTACCATACATTATAAAATATTATTATGTATTTTATTCTCATAGTTATGTGCTTTGTCTTCATCTTGAATCAATCTCTTATTCAATTTATGTTATGTTTTTGAGTATAATGCTATAGGGATTAACAATACAAAATGAGTGGGAAATTACTCTGTAATAATTTATTTAATAACCCATTCTTTTCCCACAGATTTCAGATACCACTTTATCACATATTAAATTCCATAGATATATAGGCATTTCTGAGATTCTATATTCTCTTCCTTTAGTCTACTTGTCTACTTCTGTGCCAGTACCACAAAGTATGAAGTAATATGCTTTATCATATGTTTTAATAAAAGGTCAAATTTACTCCACTTTTCAAAAATTGTTTTTCTGATTCAAGAACATCTATATTTCTATAAAGCATTTAAAGTCAGTTTGTCAGGTTGGAAATTTTATTCTGATTACATTGAAATAGATTAATAGAAATAATAGATTAATTTGGAGATGTTTGTCATCTTTACAGTTTTTTTATTTTCTTATCC
This sequence comes from Tupaia tana, assembly GCA_026018925.1. Classification (NCBI taxonomy): domain Eukaryota; kingdom Metazoa; phylum Chordata; class Mammalia; order Scandentia; family Tupaiidae; genus Tupaia; species Tupaia tana. The sequence goes on along the minus strand of JAKSZU010000009.1, from coordinate 9,085,601 downwards.
ATTTTAATTATATCTCTTCATTTATTTATTATTTAGAGAGATTTTTGCTATAGGGTACATGTGTTCTCCAGAGAGACAGAGAGACAGAAAGTGAGAAATCACCTCTCCATGGCGGATGGTCATGCTGTAATCCCTTCTCCTCCATTCTCCTCTCGGGATCTTGGGCATGCGCACACATATGCCCTGCTTGAGTTTCAAGCTGTAGGGTCCAGGACTCGAACTGTGGTCAGCCACATGGAGTACAACGATATAACTATTTACCATCTGCTTGTCCCATGTCTCTTCATTCATTGGAGTTCTCTTTTATGTTCAACAGTATTTCCTGGTTTACTTTTTCAGTTTTTCTCAAAAGGAACTTTAGTTTTTTTCTTATTGGATTTATTTCCAAGTACTTTTTAGTTATCATCAAAAGTTAGTGGAAATGTTTTAGTGTATGTGTCTGCATGTAATATTTTCTAATTTGTATGTAGTATTTTATAATCAATTATTGATGATATATAGAAAAGCTTTTTTTATTTTTTGTATGTTTTTCTTGCTCTTACCTTGAATAACATTTTATTGATTTCTCTTATTAGCTCTAATAATTTGTTATCTAATTCTCACTGAACTTCTGTGTTGATGAGGCTGCTACTTACAATAATGATAACTTTATAATTTCTTTTATAAAGTCCATCACTCATATCTTATTTTGGAATTATTTTATGGGTAAAGGTATTTAGAGCAAAAATTTAGTATGCATTCCATTCTACTCTACTCAATAATAAGTAGAAATTGTATTATTTAAATTCTAGTTAAGGTATAGACTGTCAAAAGATATTTTCCTTCTCACCTTAATGAATACTGTGGTAGTACACAAAGTTATAATTTAAAAAAAATCTACCTTAGGAATGAGAATATAGTAATGAACTAAATCCTATATTTCTAGCTCTTTCTAGGTGATAATAGAACTTCTGGTATTCTTATCCCTGACAGAGTGGAAAGAAGAAGAAAATTTACTATATGGGTTAAAGAAAAAAAAGAAAAACTTTTCTAAGATTTTATTAAATATTTACTAACTGCATGTAGGCTGAAATTGCAAAATAAAAATTCTGGGGCAAGCAGGTGGCATGGTGGTTAAAGCACTGGATTCCCACATGGCCCACTGTTGTTCAAGTCCTGGACCTAGCAGCTTGCTTTCTCACTTTTCCTCTTTCTCTTTCTCTCTCTCTCTCTCTCTCTCTCTCTCTCTCTCTCTCTACCTCTCTCTGGTGAGCAATAATAACAATAATAAATAAAGTTAAATAAATAATTCTAAAAGAAACAAGAATTCTGAAAGATCCCTGTCACAGAGAAAGTTTGCATCTACCTTTCACCTCCTTCTATGGGCATTCAATGAGGTCACAACAATCTAAGAAAGATTGGGTGGAGGCAAGATAGTTGAGAGATTCTGAACTGAAGTACACATGTTGTAGGCACCAAAAGACAAAGCCTGATGATAATAGAAGTGACCCGGGATCAAGGTCTCTGCAGTAGCAATCCAAAGGCTGGGAGCAAAACTGCATAGAAGAAAGAAAACTCTCCCAAGGAGCAGACAACCAGGGGGCAAAGCCGAAAAGCAAAGAAAATTCTAAGGCAATACAATCCCTAGAAACCCAGCTGTAAAGCAGAGCACTTTCTCTGATGGATCTGAAATCTGATTACTGTAGTGTAAGGCATAAGTGTTCTCTAGAGACTTGTTGTTGCCCTGGTCTCTACTCAAGAGAAAGTTGTGACCTTACTTTTAAAAAATTGAAACAAATAGCAAAATAAATGTAACAGACATTTGAAGAAAAAACTCTAGATTAAATCAACTTAATTCACCATCACCATCAGTGGTCCAACAGAAGAAGGGACATAAACTTTTCCTAAGATAAGCATCATTTACAATAGAATCTATTGTGGTTTTTTACACACAATATCCTCCATACAACAAATAATGAGAAATATAAAGAAGCAATAAATTATAAGCCATGATCAAGTAAGGAACTAGTCAATACAAGCTGACCTAGAGACAATCATATGTTAAAATTGAAAATTCATTTTGTATACTGTAATGATGTATAGCGTATTAATGTTAAAAAAGATAAATAAATAAATTAATTTAAAAAAATAAAAAATTATTAGGCACAAACTTAAAATGCCTATGTAAAGGGCCAGCAGGCGGCATGATGGTTGAGGTGCTGGACTCCCACATGGCCAATTGCAGTTCAATTCCAGACCTGGCAGCTTGCTTTCTCACTTTCCCTCTCACTCTTGTCTGTCTCTCTCTGGTGAGTGCATGTGCCCTGTTAAAAAATGATAATTATTAAAATTAAATATTTTTTAAATATGCCTATGTAAATGTGTAAAATATTTATTTATAATGGTGGATAATATATGGTGAAAGGTGAAAAATTTTGTCAAACACATGGAAAGTATTTTTAAAAACCTTCAAAATTAAAATGCTAGAATAAGAAAATACAACCTAGTCAATGGAGAATTTATTACTTAGGATTAATAGATGACTGGACACAGAACTATAACAAATACTGTTTAGCATGGCTCCAGCAAGTAGAATGGTAATTAAGGCAGCCAGATCCCACATGGCTTACTGTGTGGTTGAAGTCACTTGAAAAACATACATGGCATGTGGGCATGTGTGTCTAAAATCCTGAAAGGAGAATGGAAGAGAAGGGATGAAGGGATTATAGTGTGTTACCCCACCCTAGGAATTACTTTTTCTCTCTCTCATCCATCTCTCTCTGATGAGTGCATGTGTATACACACACACATATATATTATATACACATATATGTATATATGCATATATGTGTGTGTGTGTGTATATATATATATATATATATATATATATATATTTAGTTATTTAATCATGAAGAACTACAGAAGCTATCAGATATCCCCAGTAGGTATAAAAAAATAGTGCAGAGATTTGAAAAAACTCAGTTGTGAGGTTTTATAAAAATCAAACATTAATACGCATTATATAATATATATTAATAGCAATTCCACCTAGTATATTCCTACGTATTTACCCAAGAGAAATGAATAAATAGATCCATAAGAATTGCAACTTCAAAAATAAATAATAATAACTTGTTGATCAGTGTGACATGTGGATGAATCTCTGAAATATGACTCTGAATAAAGCCAGACATGAAACTGTATATGCTATATTATTTCATTTATATAAAGTCCAAAAAAAGAAATATCTGACTTACAATGATAGAAATTAAGAAAGTGGTTGCCTATGGAGTTTGATTTAATGAGAAGACAAGGAAACTTTCTGGGTTGAGATATACTATATCTTACTTTTAGGAATGATTGCACGGGATTATAAACTTTTAAAAACAGTGATTGCATTGGACACAAGTCAATGAACTTTATTGTATGTAATTTATCACTCACTCATAAAATATATATTGTTCGAATCAAAACCGTGTAACAAAAAAACAGCAACATTCAGTATATTTTTCTGTAATGTAAGACTTCAGGCATCACAAGTGGAAGAAGCGACTCTGTTGAAGCAATTCTGTTCATTGTAGGTACTGGAGAAACAATGTTCACATGTTTTTTTTTTTGCTCTTCCATATCCTAAGATTATACTAAACTGCATGGTCAAAGCGGGCTTGCTGCTATGTCCATGTTCTAGTTCGTAAGTGGAGGGGAAAGGTCTGGAGAAGTTTATTTTCTTTAATTGTTGTTGACCCCTAATTAAGCACATGACCTCTGCTCCCATTCCAACAACCTGGAATTGGTCATACAGCCATTCCTAACTGAATCTCATTGTCTGAGAGTTTAGGTGAGGGAGCTCTAAAAGCATTAGGAAAGAAAAGATAAAATTCAGTCATGTAAGAGAGTGGAAAAATAAACTAACTGAGAAAAACAGTACAGTTGCAGATAGAATTGTAAGCTCACTTGAAATCTGTTGTTAGGAATTTCAAATGAGGCCAATTAACATAAGTCTTCTGTTTTTGACAATGTTTGACTCCATTACACAGACAAAGAATATCCTGGGAGTTGTATTAAACCAGAGGTGGCTTTGCCAAGAGTATAATGAAGTACAGGAGCACCGGAATTGAGGTAAAGGCAAGGGAGTGATTATAATCACTGACCACTTTACAGACAAATGGACTCACAGAAGGACAAGGATTCACCTGATGTTATAAACCTGGACATATGTGGAGCCAGGCCTTGAAACCAGCTCAGTCTGATGACAATTTCTTGTCTAATTATGTTGTAGCATAGTTAATTATCACTTTGAGACAGGACTATAAGTCCTAGACTCTTACATCTAAAGCATTGGAGTAGAAGCAGCAGCAACATTTGGGAGCTTATTAAAAATGCAAAGTCCCAGGGACCAGCAAAAGGTGTAATGGTTACATCACTGGACTCCCACATAGTCGAACACGGTTCAAGTCCCGGATCTGGTGGCTTAAACTCATGCCCACCGCATGTAAGTGCATGCCCAAGATTTTGAGAGAATGGAGGAGAAAGGATAGCAGTGTGGCCACGCCCCCAAAGGGTGATTTCTCACTTTCTGTCTCTCTGTCCGTCTCTGTCTCTCCAGTGAGCCCACGTGCCCTATAACAACAATCACACACACACACACACACACACACACACACACACACACAAAGAGCAAAATCTCATGCCCCATCTCAGACTCACAATCTGTATTTCAACATGATCACCAGGTGAGTTCTATGCACACCAAATCTTCAAAACGTGGATCTCACACAGTTCTCAGACTAGCACTTATTTTACTTTAATTTTATTAATTTATTTTTTAACTTGGTCAAAGAGGGAGAGAGTGAGAGAGAGAGAGAGAGAGGAAAAATGAGAAAGTAAGCCTCCAGGTCTGGGACTCGAACTGCAGTTGGCCATGTGGGAGTCCAGCACTCTTTTTTTTTTTTTTTTTGGAAAGGTTTTTGCTATAGGGTGCGTGTGCTCACCAGAAAGACAGAGAGAGACAGAGAGATAGAAAGCGAAAAATCACCCCCCAGAGAGGATGGATACACTGCAATCCCTTCTCATCCATTCTCCTCTCGGGTTCTTGGGTATGCACGCACATGTGCCAGGCATGAATTTAAGCCACCGGGTCCGGGACTCGAACCGCAGTTGGCTACATAGGAGTTCAGCAACACAGCCATTACACTAACTGCTGGTCCCGGGAGTCTAGCGCTCTTAACCACCATGCCACCTGCTGATCCTGACACTTCATAGTTTTAGTTGTCTTTGTGAATCTTTTTCATGCCAGAGGGCATGTATGCATGAATGAGAGAGATTGCGCACAAGAACCTTTCAATAGAGTGTGGTCAAGCTGTGATCCCTTTTTCCTCCAAATCTCTATACCTCTAGGATCCTGAGCTCATAAATGTGCACCCCACATGTTTCTCCAGAAGACAGGGCCAGGATGCAGACTCTGGTCAGGCATGTGGGATCCTGCTTCTTCTTTACAACACCTAACCACTATGTTATGGGACTGGTACAACTGTAAATTTGTTTTTTCTTTATTTATGATAGAGCTTATGCACATGAGGGAGAGACTGAGAAAAAGAAAAAGAGAGACAGAGAAGGAAGCACCCTCCACAGAGTCTGGTCACACTTTGATCTCCTTCCTCCAGTCCTCCAACCCATTAAATCCTGGACCCTCACACCTGTGCCCAGTGTGTTTCAGGCTGACTCGGCCAAGGATATGACCCATGGTCACCACGTGGGATTTAGCTTCTTTGGAGCAGCACAATACCACTACGCCACAGAGTTAGCTCCTTATTATGGATCTTTTTGTTGTTTGTTTCTGCCATAAGGCATGTATACTTACTGGAGAGAGACAGAGACAGGGAAAGTGAGAAATCACCCCCCTGGGGGGGGCGTGACATAATACCTTCTCCATTCTTCTCTCGGGAATTTGGGCAAGCACATACATGTACCCAGCATGATTTTCAAGCTGCTTGGTCCAGGAATCGAACTGTGGTAAGCCATGTGGGCATCTAGTCCACTCATCTTTGTGAGATTTTTAACTTAGTGCTTCAGGACAGAAAAGACAACCAAAACCCTATCAGAGAAGAATGCCAATTATATAGCCTCCTTTACTTGATTTTCTACAGGAATAATTTCTGTCTCATGAAGGCAAAGTTCTCAAAATGCCAGAGCATTGTTGACTCTGATTCCACTGAACTTCACAATAAATCTCTAAATGTTTTAGCGCACATTGTGGGCATTCCCTAGCAGAACTGAAATAAGAAAGCAACTTCAAGAACAGATACACTGAGCCACAGATCTGGTCTGGCTTAGGTGGAGAGAAGAAGGTGCAATTTTCTGCTTCAAGCTTACTGAAGGCTGCAGTGACACTATATTCCATCTGTTTGAAAAAACCTTCCTCCACCAGTGAAATGTGGCATATTTTAATTTAGCTTCTAATAAATTTAAACTGTATCATTCACAGTTGTTTTCTTTTCAGGAGGCATGCCCTACACCATACAGTTTAGTAGCTAACCCAGTGAGTTTGATGGTTGCTAAAGAACAACTCAATTGCATATTTAAGCTATCAAAGCTATATCTTCAATGGACAAAGAGATAAGGTTAGGAGATGCAATTATGCAGTTTGGCAATGTGTTTTTTAATGTAAAAGGATGATCATGAGGTTGACTATAGAGGCATAGTGCTAATGAGGTTTTTTTGGGTTTTTTATTTGTTTGTTTGTTGTTTTTTTGTTTTTTATTTTGTCTTTTGCTGCATCACAGAATCAAAGATGCTTTGTATTCAGCAAGATAATTTTGAACTCTGGGAGTAAAACTCAGCTTCATGTTACTGATTGAGGAACTGAAATCTTTATCAATAGAGGGGAGATTTCTGCTACTCAGTCAATAGCTGAGAACCTTACTGTGATCAATAACAGGAGGCCAAGAAATACCTGAGGGTACAGGCAGATATACAAAAGCCACTGATTCTAACCCACACTCCTAGGTCTTTATTCAATTAATTCGAAAGCCTATGTTCACATAAAAACCTGCATATAAATGTTTATAGTTGTCTTATTTATAATCGCCAACAATTAGAAGCAAACAAGATTATCTTCAACACCTAGAAGGACAAATTGTGATACATCAACATAACATTTATTTTTTTAGAGAGATTTTTGTTGTAGGGCCCATTTGCTGGACAGAGAGACAGAGAGAGACAGAGAAAAAGTAAGCTAGAAATCAGCCCTGGGGGGATGGCCACACCACAATTCCTTTTCCATTCTCCTCTCAGAATTTTGGGCAAACACACACATGTCCCCAGCGTGAGTTTTAAACCGCCAGGTCCAGGACTCGAACCACGGTCGACTATGTGGGAATTCAGCAACATAACCATTATGCCACCTGCTGGTCCCAATACAATTGATCATTATTCAGTGGTACAATAAAATGATCTGTCAAAAACATGTAAAGTCATGAGAGAATCTTAAATTCATATTACTAGGTGAAAGAAGCCAATATAAAAATGACTTACTTTATGGTTTCAATTATGTAACACTCTAGAAAAGAAGAAAGCTATCAAAACAATAAATTGATCACTGTGTTCCAGGAGTTTAAGAGGGGAAGAGAAGTATGAATGAGTACAGAGGATTTTTAGGGAAGTAAAATTATCCTGTATAATACTGTAATGGTGGATACAAGACATTATGCATTTGTCAAAACCCATATAGCTTTACAGCACAGATAGTGAACCTTAATAAAAGTAATTTTCAAAAATAATTTAGAAGATAAAAGGACCCTAGGAAGGAATGCAGACTGTAACAAGAGAATGTAATTGAATTAAAATGTATGAAGCAACATCATTGAAGAGGTTCAGGACAAAATGTAGTGATCTAAGTCACTTGGAAATGAGTAGAGTATTTAAGACTAAAGGCAAAATAAAGTGCACATAAACACTGAACTTTAATAATCTTCCTATGAAGATATGATTTAATTCTGAAATGTATATACATGTATACAGAAATGAGATAATTAATTAAATGATGACAGATGGTAGGAATGGGGGTTCTCACTGTTAGAATGGGACTTTATGGATAAGCACAGGGAGGAAACTAGAATGGTTCATGTGGAATACAGTTGGAGACATCATATGAACTCATGTTTAGCTAAATAGAGATATATGGTTCTATAAATAAATATTTATAGATACGTGTATACACATATCTAGGTTAGTATACCCACATATTTATTTGCAACTTTATGCTCTCAAATTTGATAAAATAGATAAAATAGACCAAGATCTAGAAAGGCACAATCTGTCAAAATTCACACATGAAGAAATAAACTAAATATGCCTATATCTATTTTTAAAATTTAATTGATATTAGTAACCTTCCAAAATAGAAAGAATCAGCCCAGATTATTTCACTGGTGGATCCTATCAAGTATTTAAATAAGAAATTATACCAACTCACTACAATATGTTCTAGATGGTAGAAGCAGACAAAATACATTCTACCTTACCCTATGAAACCAGAATTACATGAATAACAAAACCAGGAAAAATTGCAGTTAGATCAGAGGAATTAGTTCTAGAGTACTATAGCACAGTAGAGTAACGATAGTTAATAACAATTTAATATATATTTCAATAGAGCTAGAAGAGAGGATTTGGAATATATAAAACACAAAATAATGACAAATGCTTGAAATTATGGATGAGGGTATTGCCCTAATTTGATCATCACACATTGTACTCATGTATTGAAAAATCACACTGTGCCCATACAAATGCACAACTATTATATTGGGTTGTCAGAAAAGTCATGATGTATTTTTTCATGTTTTTTTTTTTTTTAGAGGTTTTTGTTATAGGGCACCTGTGCTCACCAGAAAGACAGAGAGAGACAGAAAGTGAGCAATCACCCCCCCGGGGGAGTGGCCATGCCACAATCCCTTTTCCTCCATTCTTCTCTCTGGATCTTGGGCACACATGCACACGCACCTGGCATGAGTTTAAGCCACCAGGTCTGGGACTCCAACCACAGTTAATTACCTGGGAATCCAGTGACACAGCCATTATGCCAACTGCTGATCCCTCATGGTTTTCTATGCAAAAAATGCATTGTGACTTTTCTGATGATCCAATATGTCAATCAAAAATTATATAAAAAGATAGTATAAGAAAACCACAAACCATATGTTTCATTAACATAAATTCAATACTCTTCAACAAAATATGAGCAAATTGAGTCTAACAATGCATAAAAATTATACACAACCCCAAATGGGTCTTATCCAAGGTATACAAGGCTAGTTTAATTTTAGAAAATCAATTAATGTAATTCATCACATCAACAGACTAAAGAAAAAAATCACAGCCATATCATCAAATGTAGAAAAATCATGTGACAAAATTCAGCACCCATCTGTGATTAAAAACTCTCAGAAAACTGGAAATGAAGGGGAAGTTCCTCTACTTAATAAAGAACATCCACAGAAAAAACTTACAGCTAACTTCATACTTAATGATGTGAAAATAGAAAATTTTCTGCTATTATTAGTAACAAGGCAAAAATATGCCACCTGACCACTGCTTTTCAACATTGTACTGGTAGTGCTAACTAATGAAATAAAACAAGAGAAAAAAATAAAAGTGTATAAATTAAGAAAGAACAAATAAAACTGTTTGCAGATGGAATTACTATGTAGATATTCCAAAAGAATCAATAAAAAACTGAAACTAATAAGCAATTATATCAACATTGAAGCATATAAAGTTAATATTACAAAAGTCAATTACTTTCCTATATAATAGCAAAGAATGACTGGAATTTGAAATTAAAATCACAATACAGTTTACATTGGTTTCTCTTAAAAATTGAAAGACAGGTAAACACTAAAACTATGTAAAAGATCTATATGAGGAAAAAAATAAAACGCTGATGAAATAAATTTTTAAAAATAAATGAAGAGATATTCCATGCTCATGGATAGTAAAACAAAATATTGTAAAGATGTCAGTTCTTTCCAACTTGATCTGTACATTTATTGTAATCCCAAACAAAATCCCAGCAAGCTATTTTTTTGGACATAAAAATAATTTAGGGGACCAGCAGGTGGCATCATGGTTAAGGTGCTGGAAACTCCCACATGGCTGACCATGGTTCAAGTCCTGGGCCTGGTGGCTTGCTTTCTCACTTCCCCTCTTTCTCTCTCTCTCTCTGTCAAATCAAAAAAAATGAATGAATAAATAAAATTTAATAAATAATTTTTTAAAAATTTAAACTTTATTTGGAGAAGCAAAAGACAATATCCAATACAGTGTTAAATAAGAATAAAGATGAAAGAATGACACTACTGAATCTCAAGACTTACTATAAAGTACGGTCATAAACACAGCACGGTATCGGTGAAAGAACAGATAAGTGAATCAATGGGACAGAATTAAAGCCCAAAATATATCCATGTTAATATAGGCCACTGATAATTGACAAAGAAATAGAAAAAAATACACAATAGAACAAAGATAGTTTTTTCTACAAATGGTGCTGAAAACAAGTGAACATCCACATACAACAAAAAGAAAATAAATTTAGACAGTCTTTACAAAAAGTAACTCAAAGTATATCATAGACCTAAATATAAAATGCAAAACTATAAAATTCTTAGAAGATAACTTATGAGTAAACGTAGATGACCTTAGATATAGCGATTACTTTTTTTTTGTTTTTCAGATGTAATTGCCGTAGGGCACATATGCTCACCAGAGAAAGAGAGACAGAGACTTTGAGAAGGAAAGTGAGAAATCACCCTCAAGGAGAGATAGCCACCCCACAATCTCTTCTCCTCCATTCTTCCCCTGAGATCTTGGGTACACATGCATGCACATGCCCCAGTGTGATTTTCGAGTCACTGGGCATGGGGCCAGCCATGTGAGTCCAGCAACATAACTATATGGCATCTGATGACCCGGGCAAAAACTTTTTAGATAGAATACCAAAGGCATAACTACATGAAAGAAATAATTGATAGATGAACTTCATTAAAATTTAAAACTTCTGCTAAAGATACTGTCAAGTGAATGAAAAAAGAAACCAGGTTGGAAGAAAATTTTGCGGAAAAAAAATATGTTTTTAAGTACTGTTATCCCAAAAAATATTACCAACTCTTAAAACCTAAAATGCCTTTGAAAATAAAGTTTATTGCAATTATAATAAATTTAATAAAAATCTAAATCACAAAATAGAGAAGGCAAAGGAAAAGCTCAGAATAATAAGAATGAATAATAGAAATTTCCCAGTCTGAAAAATATTGAGAAAGTAGACTGAAAAAAAAAATTGAGACTTCAGAGACTTGTGAGACTATAACACAAGGTCTAATGTTTGTGTCATTGAAGTCTCAAAAGGTGAGAAGAAGGAAAATTGAACTGAAAATTACTAGAGACATACCAGCTGAAAATGTCCCTGATTGGGGGAAAAAAAAAAAAAAAAACTGTAAACAGACAAATTCAAGAAACTAAGTAAGTTTGAAATACAGTAAAAAAAAAAAAAAAAAAAAAAAAAAAAAAAAAAAAAAAAAACATAATTAAAGTTGTGATAAAGACAGAGAAAAAAAAAAATCATTGAAAGCCCCAGAGAAAGTGACACTTTATCTCTAGAGGAAAAACAGTTTATAAGGACAGGGTGTTTCTTATCAGAAACCACAAAGGACAGAGGAAGTAGTATAATATTTTCAAGTGCTGAAGGATGAAAACTGTCAATTCAGTACTCCATATCTGAAAAAAAAAAAAAGTCTACCATCTACTAGTAGAATTCCTTCTTGCTTGCCCAAAGGTGGTCAGTTTTGTTCTATTCAACTGATTGGATGAGAACCATCCACATTATGGAGAATATGCTTTATTCAAAGTCCATTTGTTTAACTGTACATCTCAGGACTGGCAGGTGGTGTGGTGGTTAAGGTGCTGGACTCCCACATGGCCAACTGCAGTTTGAGTCCTGGATCAGGTGGCTTGCTTTCTCACTTTCCGTCCATCTCTCTGGTCACATTAAACGAATAAAACATAAATGAAATAAAAAACTGTTAATCTCATCTAACAACACTCTCACAGAAGCATCCAGAAATTTGACCAAATGTTTGAGCACTGTGGTTAAGCTGAGCTGACAAGTAAATTTACCCTTGACATCTGCCAGCTCCAGCAGCACTATTCACATCTCTATATTGTCTGTTTCAATATGTATCTATAATTTGGATTTTTAGGCTTGTAGTGATTATGTGAAGAGCAGAGCACTAACAAAAGCATCTGCAGAGATGATGAAGTTTGGGGCTCACAAATGTGAAGAAAGCTTTGACTCCATCAGGCATAAAGCTTCTGAGAGTAGGTCATTCTCCTAGCACTGCTGGGTGCAGAATTTCCCAGTTCTACATAACACCAAGCTTGATTACTGTCTACTTCAAATGGGCTGGTCCTGCATCGATGATGTAGTTGGTTTGACTTCACCACACTGGGAATCGTGCCTTAAGTTCTTCAATTTTACCATGCATCAGTCCGTTTCTTCATGGAGTTCAACCACTTAAGCATTTCATAATTTTAGGCTATTCGTTTCAGTGCTTATCTGTTTAATCTCCTTAATATCCAAGTTAATTGAATTCTTCTCACATGGAGGGAGCACTAATCATTGTTTGACTTTTAGGATGACTTATTCTGCTGTAAGTAAATCTTTGTCAAAGAGATTCTGGCCAAATAATGTGCTCATTGCCTCCTTTTCCTTTCAAAATACATTATTATTATGTTTTTAGGTCTGGTAGGGAAAGAACCAGATTAAGTTTGGTTTGTTTTCCCAATCTGAAGTTTCCTTTCTAGGTGGAGATAAGCTCTCTCTATGTGGATTTTTTTGACATGTGGTCATATTGGGCCTTATTTCTACCAGATTATATTTGATTCCTACTTAAGCATAAGACAGGACTTTCTTCTATCCAAGAAGAAAAGAGAGTTTGCCAAGCAGGCAGGTTATTTTGACATACACTTGCATCCTCCTTGCCTTTCTAGAAGATCAAAGTTGCCAATTACACTGGTTTTGCTCCCTGAGTCTCCTGCTGGCTCTTGACATTTTCAGTTTCCTCTCTGTTGTCTCATTCCTTCTCATGCTGGAGGTCTTTTAGGTGGATACATGATATATATTGGAGGGAAAGGCAGAGAGTGTTTTGGACCTGAGAGGGCACTGATATGAACTTAGGAGCTCTATTCTAGGTCCCAGGGGTTTGCAAATAAGTCAGTGTCCAGCTGCTCAAAGAACTCTTTTGGGAGAAGAGGATGAGCACTACCTCCTTCACCTATGACTGAATCTTCTGCTCCAACTGAATATTTTCCTCTCATGTCAGAGGAAAATACTTTGAGTGATCTCAGTGATCACCCAACTCTATTCTTCTCTTTTGGTATCCACAGGTTTAACTTTGTGGGTACCTTCCTCATTTGAATATGATGTATCTACTATGTGTTTATTCATTTAGCAATGAAATATTGCCTTGTACATTTTTTAAATATCTAAAGGTAAATATTATCTATAAAATATTCCAAGCATGTGTGCTTTCTATTTCTCTCACTCCTCTCTGTTTGTCTGTCTGTCTCTCTCTCTCTGGCACACATGCCCTCTGGAAATTAAAAAAAAAAGAAAAGAAAAATGATCTCCAGAGATATTCTCTATTCTGAATCAGTAATTCTAAGCCCTTTCCAAGCTAAATATATTTCTTCCCATCACTGCCAATTTTCACCTACATTGCCTTGCCCTCTGGAGAGATTGGTAACTTCAAATTGTGAGCTAGTTAATGGATCATCAAAATTGGGTGTCCTATGGGCCTGCATTGAGGAAATTTAAAACCTACAAGAATTAACCTTGTACTCTAAAAATCCTCAGTGAGTTATCTTGAAATTGTCTCAGATCTTTTCTGGCTTTATGGGTGTTTCTTTTTTTTTTTTTTTTTCGTGATTTTCCTTTTCTATCTTCTTGGCTGTGATTGTATGTATCTTTTGCATTTCTTCTTATTGTGCTTTTTTTTTTTTTTTTTTTTTTTTTTTTTGGAGAGGCTTTCGCTATAGGGCATGTGCGCTCGCCAGACAGACAGAGAGAGACAGAGAGACAGAAAGCGAGAAATCACCCCCCAGGGGGGATGGCCACGCCGCAATCCCTTCTCCTCCATTCTCCTCTCGGGATCTTGGGCACGCACGCACACGCGCCCGGCGTGAGTTTAAGCCGCCGGGTCCGGGACTTGAACCGTGGTCGACTACGTGGGAGTCCAGCGACATAGCCATTACGCTAACTGCTGGTCCCCTTATTGTGCTTTTACACCAGGATTAAGACAAAATTCACAAACTTCAGACTTTCAGAATTAAAATTTAAAATTAATGGTTTGCTAAGACCAGCCATTCAAATAGTAGTTAAGGCTGACTGTGTGGTTAGAGTCCTGGACCTAATGACTTGAAAAACATGCCAAGCACATGTGTATATGTGCCCAAAATCCTGAGAGGAGGATGGAGGACAATGGGTTGTGGAATAACTATGCTCCCTAAGGATGATTTCTCGTTTTCTCTGTCTCCAGTGAGTGCACACATACTATAAAAATTTTCTTTTTTTTAAATTTGGTTTGCCTAGTATATCATTAAATATACTATCATTAACTTACTGTGCTTTTTGAAATTGATTCACTTTTTATGTCAATATATTTCAAGAAAGGGAAAATATTTCACTGATGTTAATATAAAAGCAGTCTCACTAAAAGATATAAATAAAAAGTGTGCTCCATAAAATGCTATTGTGAAATGAGTTGTAGATGTAGAGTTGAGAAGAATTAACAGAAAAGAAATGGTAATCTAAATCTTTTTAAACAAACTATGCTCCATACTTTTTTTTTTTTTTTTGAGAGGTTTTCTCTATAGGGCATGTGCACTCGCCAGACAGACAGAGAGAGACATAGAGACAGAAAGCAAGAAATCACCCCCCAGAGGGAATGGTCACACCGCAATCCCTTCTCCTCCATTCTCCTCTCGGAATCTTGGGCATGAACGCACACGCGCCCAGCGTGAGTTGTAAGCCACCGGGTCCGGGATGGAAACCGCGGTCAACTACGTGGGAGTCCAGTGACATAGCCATTATGCTAACTGCTGGTTCCCACTATGCTCCATTCTTTTTTTTTTTTCTTTTTTTGGAGAGATTTTCGCTATAGGGTGCGTGCACTCGCCAGACAGACAGAGAGAGACAGAGACAGAAAGCGAGAAATCACCCCCCAGGGGGGATGGCCACGCCGCAATCCCTTCTCCTCCATTTTCCTCTCGGGATCTTGGGCACGCACGCACACGCACCCGGCGTGAGTTTTAAGCCACCGGGTCCGGGACGCAAACCGCGGTCAACTACGTGGGAGTCCAGCGACATAGCCATTATGCTAACTGCTGGTTTCCTATGCTCCATTCTTTAGGCAGAGGACTTCAACCATTTGTGGCTAACATGTAGTAAAGGATGAGTATACTTGGTGATATTTGGTTGAGAATGAAGACTTTTCCACTTGGCAGGCTGGCCTTGTGGTTCAGTCATAATGGACTACTTAAGAAAAGCCAGATCTCACAGAATGGCCATGGTTCAAATCCCTACTGTGACCAGCCTGAAGCATGGCAGGCGAGCACATGAATGTCCAAGGTCTGACAGGCTAGAAGACCAGAGGAAGGGGATCACACTGTGACCAGACCTTGTGGAGAATGCTCATTTCTCTCTCTCCCTCTCTCTCTCTTCTCTCTCACTCTCATATGCACACACACACACACACACACACACAGATGCACATGCACACACGCAAACTGCATAATTAATGAAGAATAAAAGAATATTCCACTTGGTATTGTTGAGTTTCAGATGGAGTTATAGACCACGGTAAAAAAAGCCACAATTGATATGTTTTTATTTTTATATTAAGATAGAAAATAACATAAATTGCAGGAAGAAAAGGCAAAGATTTCAATAGAATAATCAACAATGGCTGAGTTTGTAAAAAATGTAGAAATATGGAAACAACAGATGGCATAATGGCTATGTTGCTGGACTCCTATGTAGTTGACCATGATTTGAGCTCTGGACCCAGTGGCTTAAACTCACGCCAGGTGCGTGTGCATGTGTGCCCAAGATCCTGAGAGGAGAATGGAGGAGAAGGGATTGCGGTGTGGCCATTCCCCCTGGAGGGTGATTTCTCGCTTTCTGTCTCTCTGTCTCTCTCTGTCTTTCTGGCAAGTACATGCGGCCTATAGCAAAAACCTCTAAAAAATGCAGAAAAATCAATATGTTACATTTGGGCTTGTTAACATGGAGTCAATAGTGACCTTAATTGGAGTGTTCTCATTAAACAATGGAAGTCTGCCTAGTGAGGGAGGTAGAGAAGTGCCAAGGAGTGGGGATGTGCTTTACCAGCAGTGTTGCTAAAAGGGAAAATAAAGAAGTGTAAGACTAGCTGAAAGAGCAGCCATGACACCAATGGAAGTTTTTGTTCATTTTTGTTTGTTTGTTTTTAATACAATGGGATTTCCAAAAGTTCAGGAAGATGAGACAGTAGCACAATACTTAAACATGACATTCTGTGAGGCTGACCCTCGTGGGAAAGTTTTGGATTCATGTCCAGAGATTTTCCTGAGTACACCAAGCATATGTCTTCCCATAATGCTGGGCTGGCTGAAGCTGGGAGTGGATCTTGGCATGATTCTGTTCGGGGATTTATCTCTGTCTGTCTCTCTTTTTCTCTCAGGAAATAAATAAACTTTTTTAAAAAAGAAACAAAGAACATTAGCAAAGAATCACAAAGGACGACCAGGCAGCGAAACAGCGGTAATGCAGCCGAACCTCACCAACCTCAGAGATCAGGCGCCAGAGGGGAGGGCTAACTTGATGATTGCTAGACTTCAGTATTTTGTGAACCAATAAAAAAAACAAAAACTTATATAACCCACACAGTTACATGGTCAATTAAAAGCATTTTTACATCCTGTAGCATATCATATACTCTCACCAGTATTTCAAAAAAGAAAGGACCTTGAAAACCAATGACAGAGGATATCATCTCAAAATCAACAGCCGTCTTCTAATCTGAGACTCATAGCATTGGCCAGATTTCCTTTATTGCCAAGGACTGAGATGTTACGAGAATTAAATAAATAGAGCATGGATAGTGTCAGAACAGGCTTGATACCTGGTCAGTGCTCCTAGAATGGCAGTGGCTTCTTTTTATATTGACCCCCAAGAGAAGGAGGGAAAGAAACTACTTTCTCTGGCTGCTTATCAATGACATCTAATGATGTCTCTGTGCACCTTTTACAATTCTCTCTCATATCACTGAAGGATCTTGACCCATACCTTAGAAAACAGGGGACCACATCATGGACACCCAGGAACAACTTAGATTTTAACCTTTGATGAGCCAATAGTTTTTTCAAAAGATATCAAGTGACCATGATGGAAAATGCCTCCTTGGCAAATGTCTGACTCACCCTTTTTTCTGGCGAACAGCTCATTATCTCTAGCCCTTGCTAAGTGGGCTGTGAGGGGCAGCTTTCCTCTAATGAAAATCTAAGTCAAAGTTCTCAGATTGAGGCCTGCACTGGGGTGAGAGGTCAAGGGCAATATAAGGTTAGGAGGCCATTTCCTTCTGCAAAGATGCCATGCAGAAAACTCCAACTATAGAAAAAGACTGAGGAGTAAAGATATAAAAAATGCAGAGGAAAGTAGAGGCAAAAATTCTGGGGAATAGGAACTAGGGATACCAATTCCTGCCTAAAACTGACAGCAAAGGAAAAGGCAATCAGCAGAGAATGGCAATGACAAGAGACCTTGAGGCCAGGACAGATTGTGGTTCCTTTCGGTTCTTGATTTCAGTCTCGTGAGGCCCAACTGGACATTCGGCCCTTGACTTCTGCAATATATCCCCATTCCTGTCCAATAAATTCTCCCTTTGTTCTGAATCATTTTGAAAAGGATGTTGATTCTAGCCTCATTGATCCGTGGTAGGCACAAAGGGAGACCAGGCAGCATGTGAGATTCAAATACCACAAGAACTGCAGGGAGGAGGGAAAGCAGGACCCCTATGCCTTCTGAGCTAGTCAAGCCAGGAGCAAGAAGGATGAAAGTAGAAAGAGGCTATAGGTTCCCTGATCAAGGACAGATGAGGCTCTACACAATAAGATCAAGCCACCCAGGGCCTACACTATCACTTCCTGGTGCAGGGCCCTTCAGGCTGTGATCTCTGGGCTAGGACTCTCGATTAAGGTCACAGCCACATTCTCAAAAGTCACTATCTTAGAAAGTAAAAAAAAAAAAAAAAAAAAAAAAAAAAAAAAAAAAAAAAAAAAAAAAAAAAAAAACAGGGACATTTACTTTGTAGCCATGTGATAAAGTTTGCCCCTGAGTCACAGGAAGCAAATCCAGAGGGACTCAAAGTCTGAATCAGCTGTTGCTGCTGTTAACATTATTGGTGCTATGATCACTGTGTGCCTGGCTCCATGCTGAGCACTTTACATGCCATATTAAAGTGATTGAACATCCCCAGCTCCAGGGCCAGACTCCCAAGTTTGTACTCAGCCCTTGACTTTGGTACTGGTCAGCTGTGCGATCTTGGAAAAGTCACTTCATTTATTTGAACTGAAACATTAGTGTCAATATGCTAACAGTGCTCAATTCTCCAGGTAGTGAAAATCAAAAGGGAAATATTTATAAGACAACCACTGATATGCCTGGCACATAAATGTGCATAGTGTGTCTTGCTACTTTTATTAATGTCTCCACAGACTGTGAGGCAAATGCCATTATCATGTCTATGTCAGTGGAGCATCAGTCAGTGACCCCAGACTCAGGATCTCTAGCAAGTCACCCAGAGTCACAGATGTAATGAGCAGCAATCCGAACCCAGGTCACTCTGGCTCAAATCTATGTATGTAATCCCATGCCCCTTGGTCACCACAGTGAAGGTGGGATGAATGTCCAGTAAAGGATCTCATCATCTTGCCCTCTGGGACATATCTCAGCAGATGGAGGGGGCCCTCTGCAACCAAACAGGCCCTCTCATGCCTTCTTGAAAAATACATATCCCTGTCTTTTTCCATCCAGCCCCCTCTGCCTGCAATACTATTTGTGCCCTCCTCTTTCCTAAGCCAACCTGCTCTTCTTGCAAAGTGGATCCCCTGGACCTTCCCAGGCCACTACAGGTATTATGGTCAGAACAGAGTCTCTGGTGGTTGACATATTGGGTCTGAGTTTCTGCTCCTTAAAAGCTGTGTATCCTTGGGCAGGTAACGTATTCTCTCTGACCTTCAAATTCTTCTTTTGTAAAGCAGTAATAATAATAAAATCTAACTTTACAGGGTGAGAGTTTAGTAGAGTTCAACAGTAACTGCCCCTCTTCAAATATCAAGGGCTCAGTAAAGACTGGTTGTTATGGCTTATTTGTTATTAAGTAGTATTTTTCCTATTTGCTCCCTCAGAAACCTGAAATAGCCCAAGTCAGCCACAGCTCTGCTCTTGTAATTGCGCCAAATTCTTTATACGAAAAATTACCAAAATGATGGCAAGCGTAGACTGGGGCTATTTTAGTTACAACTGCCAGGAAAGGCTTCTCCAAAGAGGTTATATTTGATCAGAGCCTGGAAGGATGTGAAAGGACAGCCAACAAGAGTTCTGGGTACAGTGTCCCAGTCAGAGGAAATTCCATGGGCAAAATCTCGGAAGGGCTTGGCATGTTCAGATGAATGTGGCTTGAAAGAGTAGACAAGGCAAGAATGGAAGGAGACAAGGTCAGAGATGGTCCCCCAGGCAGGTGGGTGGGGCCAGCCCAAGCATAGGAGAGCGTTAGATACATTCGAAGTGGGATGGGAGCTCCATTTCCTCATCAGCCATGATAGGGAGCACTACTATTTATGCCTGGGGATAGAACACAGACAGAAGCTCACATTTAAAGGTTGGAGACAGATCATACAAGGAACTAAATAAATGAGAAAGAGATTGTCAGAGGGTCCTATGGATTCTGAAGACAACAAAACAAGAGTGATGTAACCGAAGTTATTGTGGATAACTTTCCATTTGGACATCGAAGGAAGGCTTCTTGGGAAGCAAACACTGGGGAATGCCTTCAATCAAGTGAAAGATTGAGTTACTTGGACAATAAATGAAAATAAATAAATAAATATATAAATAAATAAATGGCAGGTCCTAATGGCAGTCAGAATAAATAGGATGATTGCTAGAGACTAACCGAAGTTTGGTGTGTATTCACATCCAAAAGGACACCATGTTCCCGTGCACAGTCATTGCCGAGTGCTGCGATGGACTCACTTTTTATATTTAAGTAAATGTCTTCCACAATAAAATCTATTCATGGCTGTCCTTGGCAGGCCAGCTCCACTTGCAAGTAGATGGCAACTGCAAAGATCATCTCAGTGCTCTTACTGGTACACAACCTGCCCCAGGGGCCTCTCAGCCTTAGCAGAGAAGCCATTCTCAAAACACTGCTTTCACTTCACCTTTGTGCACAGGCTTTCCTTCCCTTCCCCATCCCTCAGCTGTGCACATGCCGGAGACAGGGTGACCTGAGGGCTGAGTTCCTTCTGGGGTAGTTGGAACAAAGTACACGTATATGAACAGGAGACGGCCAGGCCTGATGCCCACTGACTCAGAGTCACCAGATCTGGACCTTATCAAGACACCACCAGACCGTCATCTGAAACTATGGGAAGCACTAAATTCTGGAGAATTGTGAGAACTGAAACCACTGAGGTCCAAGGAAGCAACCCTAAGGAGCACGAATGAGAAAAGATAATGAAGACAGAATGTAAACTCCAGTGCACAGGAGTGGTTGGTAGTGTGATCTTGAGAGCCAGGTCACCTGGGTTCAAATTACTGTTCTGCTTATTACCAGCTGCAGTAACATGGATAAGGACTCATCCTCCCTGTCTTAATGCCCTCATCTGACAAATGGGAATTGTAATAAAAACCCATCTCAAAAAGTTGTTATTTGTACAAAATACTTTAGTACATGCTAAGTGCTAAGTATCAATGTTGCCTGTCCATAAGATTAAGATTTTGTAAATATTGTAGAGCAAATAGTATCAATAATCTTTTGAAAATACAATTCTCTTCCTGCTTTTTGAACATTTAAGAGACTATTATTTTTAAGATGATTTCAATCAATTGCTTAGACATATAGTAATTTTTCAAATAGTAAGAATTTGCATATCTTGGCGCCCGCAGTCGGAGTAATGGCTATGTCACTGGACTCCCATTTAGTTCGAGTCCTGGACCTGGTGGCTTAAACTCACACTGGGCATGTGTGCGTGCATGCCCAAAATCCCGAGAGGACAATGGAGGAGAAGGGATTGGGGCATGGCCATCCCCCTGGGGTGTGATTTCTCACTTTCTGTCTTTCTATCCCTGTCTGTCTTTCTGGTGAGCACACGCGCCCCATAGCAAAAGCTTCTCAAAAAAAAAAAAAAAATACAAAAAAGAGAAGAATTTGCAAATTTTAACTAGTCAAATCCACAAGTTGTACATTTCTCTTGTGTGTAGTAATTTAGAGAAACGTTTAAAGAAGCAATTACATCCTGAGAGAAGGCCCTCACAGGCCAGTAAGATGCTAGCTCTTTCTGTAAGGAAGGTGAGCTTGCTTGGGACCCTGCCATATGGGGGATTACCCTGCTGCTGGAGGCTCAGTTATCCTTCCTGCTGCAGGTAAGCTTGCCTGGTATGGGCCTCAGGTGCTCTATTTGCAAAGCTTACTTTTCCCTTGCTCATAGGAGTGGACACGAGTCCCGCTGAGCCCATCAGATAGAGGTTATACATCATACCACAGGTTCGTCTCCTGCCTAGTCCCTTATGCATGACAACCTTTTCTTCTCTAAGATAACAGTCAGAACCCCCTAAGAATGGAGCATTTCTTCCCACTGGACAAAGCCTCAGGGAAGCTGTTCCCTTCTGCTTGTCCTCTAGCCCTCTCCTCTCTCACCTCACGCCCATCTGACATAATAGCCCTAATATTCCGTTTCTGTGTCTGACCCCCAGGCTATGCCTTTCCCTGGTCCTGGTCTCAGATCCCTTGGACATCTCCAGTCCAGATTCCCCCTGGAAATGCAGACATACAGAACTGCAGACCTGCAGCTGTCCATAAGATACATACATATCCCTCAAGGACATCTGAAACTCATCGTATCCCATCCAAAAGCAAATATCTGACCTGACCCCCAAAACCTGCTCTCTCTATCCAACTTCATTGTCCACTCTTTCAGCTGTTATGCAAACAAACAAACTAAGCTAAACAAAAAAACAACCAAAGAAACTCCTGATGCTCCTTTACCTCCTAGTTTTTGCTCACAGCCACATCTAATACAGTAGGGAATCCTGACAGATATGTCCTTGAGATCTATCCATGAGATCTCCCTCCACAGCCATAACTCTGGTCTGGACACTGGTCCTACCTTAATTTTCCTGACGTCTATTGAAACAATCTCCTCATTTGTCTGCCTGCCTCCACCCTCATCACCTCCCACACACCCTCAATTTCATTTGAGTAACTTCTAGGAAACTTTTAACACCCTAACTCAGATAGTCTCCCTTCAGCTCACAATTACCCATAGCTTACAGTATTCTAGGAACAAAGGCCCAGTTGTTCAGGTTGCCATTCTAGGTGTGACTGCTCCCTTCAAACCCTATTCCCTCATGCCACCAGATGAATGTTAAATTCTCCAGTGCTCCCTACTTAGTTATACCTCCACGCTTCTGTCTCTTTGCCTGCAATTCTTCCATATCTACTCTCACTGGCTGTAAGAAATGGCGACTCAGCTCATGAACACCTCATTGTTCTGGAAACAGGGACCTGGGCTGCAGTGATCCCAATAGACACTCTCATATGGAGCTTTAGGATGTTGAGGTAAGGATCCAGCTGGGCGGGGACTTGAGAGATGTAGCACCCCTCACCTACACTGTATCCATCAGAATGGCTCATGTCACCGGAATCTATGGGCCAAGTGGTTTGGCAGCAGCAGGCCACTAAGTAGGATTTAGGTTCCAGACACCACAGAACCCCAGACTCAGCTCTGTATAGCAGAGGGAATACTTCCATTATCATCAGCTCAGCTATGACACTGCCCTGAAGCCTCACTCAGGTAGACCAACTCAAGAGCAGACAAAGTAACTGCCACAACAATGATTCTGGAAACCCCACCCCAAAGTGGCAAGTCACAAATGGAGTAAAATCTTCATTGCCCCAAAATGTGCAATGCTTATGGTGGAGAGCCTCCAAAAGAATGTAGTGTCTACTGCACCAGGCAACCAACATCCAAGATTCTGGGAATTAATAAGCATCATTTCATTCAATACAGGTAGCCTAAGGCTTTAGACTCAGTTTTGTGAACATCAGTATTTTCAGTCAGAGACAAAAGAACTAGGACTTCAGACTGGGCCATGGCAGTGAAGACAGAAGGGGAATGTCAAGTGGCCCTG
Organism: Tupaia tana; assembly: GCA_026018925.1. NCBI lineage: Eukaryota > Metazoa > Chordata > Mammalia > Scandentia > Tupaiidae > Tupaia > Tupaia tana. The sequence continues at coordinate 9,062,113 of JAKSZU010000009.1, read as the reverse complement.
AAGCAGGTAGACAAGGAAGGCAGTTGCCTCTGATTTCCTCAGGGGAAAGAAATCTCTCCTGCCTGCGTGGTCAGGATTGTGTCCCAAACCAGCAAGCAGCACTGTTTTATCTAGGTATTTCTTATTCTCCATCCTGAGATGAATTCGATTCCTTTTAGGAATATCAATCCTATCTGAATAAAAGAGCGATCTATCGTTTCCTATGGGGACAGTAGCTGCCGTGGTCACATACATTAATGGATAAAAAGAGTTCATCTAAATCCTGAGACACATGATCTCAAACCCTTGCTGGGAAGTGATTGTCATTTCACCTGCAATTTCAGTGACAGTGTCTACAGAGGGAGTTGAGATCTCAGAAAAAAAGTCGTGACATGTTCATAATTAATTAAACCTTTTAATAATGGTTATGAATTTATTCTAAGATAGTGACAAAAATAGCTCTAGGTAAACATGTCTGTGACGTATGAAAAAAAGAATCTTATTGAAGTTTAACCAGGGAACACCGAAGTCTGAGAAGTTGAGGACAAAGTTACACTGAAAACTTGGCTACTCTGAGGCTTTGACTTTCTAAGTTTTGGTTTTTTCTTTTTATTTTTGAACACTGAACAATGCCAACTTGAAGAGAAATAAAGTGACAATTCAGAAAGAGTAGTCAGAATGGTAACAACCTAACACAATTATTCATCCTTTGCCCATTGACTCCACCAAAATTTGTCAGGCTTCTTTTCTCCCCACAGGCCACTAAATGTTGGCTTGCTCCCAAGTTTAAGCCATCACTAAGATGCAGTTCATTTCTGGCTGTCCACAAAGAGAAACATTTCCTATTAAACTGCCCCAATCATGCTGTCTGCTTAGCCCCCACACATCCTCCTTACCTTTCTCTATTAAAGACAAACAAGCAATGTTTTTCTGTTTGACTCTAAGGTGCTTGCAGATTTTGTGGTCAGAGCAGTCTTCCTATTGCAATGTCTTTTTGGATAAACTCTCTTCTTACCTAACACCAGATTTGTTTTATTTGACAGTTGTGTAGTGCCATGTATTAGCTCAAGATTGGACTTTACTTATGGACCTATGCCTTCCTTTCCCAGGTAGGCTCTTCAAATCTTTGAACTCCTCTACTGTTCATGAATTCAAGAGTTCATCTCCTTTTTATTTATTTATTTATTTATTTTTTGCTATAGGGCGCGTGCGCTCACCAGAAAGACAGAGAGAGACAGAGAGACAGAAAACGAGAAATCACCCCCCAGGGGGGATGGCCACGCCACAATCCCTTCTCCTCCATTCTCCTCTCGGGATCTTGGGCACGCACGCACACGTGCCCGGTGTGAGTTTTAAGCCACTGGGTCCGGGACGCGAACCGCGGTCGACTACATGGGAGTCCAGCGACATAGCCATTATGCTAACTGCTGGTCCCAACTCCTTTTGATTTTTTAAGAAAGGTTTTTGCTATAGGGCAAATGCACTTGCGAAAGAGATAGTGAAAAAGAAAGCGAGAAATCACCCCCTGGGGGGATGATCATGTTGCAATCCCCCTCCTCCATTCTCCTCTCAGGATTTTGGGTATGCGCACACATATGCCTGATATTAGTTATAAGCTGCTGGGTCTGAGATTTGAACCACAGTAAACTACATGGCAGTCCAAAGATGTAACCATTATGCCAGCTGCTGGTCCCAAGTGAGTTCAACTCTTAAGACGACAGTGTTCTGAGCATCATATCTGTAACAACATGATAAAGACTTATTTGATTATTTGATCAAAGAAATTTTCTTTGCCTCTTTGAAGAGAGAACCACTTCCTGATTCTTGGGTTAGAATCTTTTCCACTCATGTATGAAGATTTCTCTGGTTTTCCTTGTGGGGATTGCAGGAGGGAATATCTTTGACCCCCTCAGACTAGGACTGTGCAAGAGAGTGATCAAGAAAGACTCTTTCCTGTTTTTTTTTTTTATTATTATTATTTTTTAAGTCTTATTATCTAATCCAAGCACATGGGCAATTCTCACTCTAGTGTGTGTCCCCCTTCCTCTTCTGTTGACTGTGTGTTCTTCCATTATGATACTAATTCAATTCAATATCTACAAATATGGAAAATTTTACTATGGACAATTTAGAACTTCATTGACCTCTTTGGGAACCTTGGTATCTTCCCCTATTGACAAATCCAAGACCTGTCCCTTCTCATCACCATGTCCAATACTCATCCTCCTTTGTTAAAACCTTCAAGTCTTTTTAGCTTCCTTGAATACTTTGACAGGTCCTCCTTCAAAATCCTTACTTCTTTGGCCCAGCTTGGCAGTGCAGCTGATAGCAAACTATACTGTAGTGGTGGAAGCCTTGTGGCTGACCATGGACTCCAATTTCCAGGTTGACGTGAAAACAGTTCAGGTGCAGTTCATATATCCTGTTCTTATGAGCTGGAGGACTACAGGAAGGGGAATCACAGTATGATGAGATGTCGTTAAGGATGCTCCTCTCTGTCCTTCTCTTTCTCTCTCTCAAGTGCATGCACACATACTCTCTACCTTGAGTAAAAATAATAAGCTTTTTTTTTAAAAAAAAAAAAAAAGCTCCTACCTCCTCCATTCCTCTGTACACTTCTTCTAAAACTCTCCCTTCCTACTTGGGACCCTTAATTCCCTATAAACATTTAAGCTCTAGGCATACTTCTCTTTGTTGGATGCTCTTGAGGAACTCGGGGACTCCACAAACATCTACCTAAGGCTGAAAAAGATCATTGGAAGCCCAGGTAGTGGTGCAGGAACAAAACATGAGGCTCTACCAGGCTATCCACATGGGAGAGCTCTAGATTTGCTTTCAGAGATCTCCCCGAGTATTCCAGGCACATGTGTGCCCATGATCCAAGGCTGACCAAGACTAGTGGTGGATTGCAGCATTGAGACTCTATTGGGGTGCAATCTCTCTCTCTCTCTCTCTCTCTCTCTCTGTGTGTGTGTGTGTGTGTGTGTGTGTGTGTGTGTGTGTGTGTCTCGCTCACTTACTCAGGGAAGAAATCAGTATACATTTTTTAAAAGCCAATTGGAAACATGCTGGATGTTTTATTTACTCAGATGGTCTTTAGAGACACTTATGGCCACTTTTTTTGATCCTTCAATCAAAATTCAGTCTGAAGACTCCATAAGATAATGCATCAGAGCAGAGCAAGGAAAATCAAACTTTAAAATCCTCTCCATTAATATCAGTAGGGACTCTTCGACCATCACTCTGAGAAGGCAACCTCAATTTGCCCTACCCTCCAGAAATACAATCCTGATTTAGAAAATAAGACAAACAAACAAAATAACTAAAGGTAAGCAAGGATAAGAGCTAACTCTTTTATGTAAACCATTAAGTGAATGATTAAGAACTAAAGTTACAAGCTCTCTATTTCTCTGTACACATATGAATATACATATGTATATTAGGTATGATATTTACCTACCTCTAGATGGTACTACCATATTAGAATATAAAATTCATTCAATTAGCTCTAATCTGATTGGCTTAGAGATTAAAAAAAAAATGCTTGCATAAGGCTAGCCGGCATTGGGGTTAAGGTACCTATAACCTACATGGCCAACTGGGCTATTTGAGACTTGGACCTGTTGGCTTGAAAAACACACTGGATGTGTGGACATGTGTGTTCAAAATCATGAAAGGAAAGTGGAGAAGGAATTGTCATGTGGCCATGCCCCATGGGAGGTGATTTCTTACTTTTCTTCTCTCACTCCTATGTCTCCTTCTCTCTCTCTCTCTCTTCTCTTCCCAGTGAACACATGCACTTGTAGCAAAAAAAAAAAAAAGTACTTGTAATAAGAGATGACAGGGTAGGGATCAGGAAAAAAAGAAACAATCAAACAACACATTTAATAGACACAAAAGTTTAAAATTATCTGTTGATGTAATGTATATGGTAATATTTTTGACTTGACTAATATCTACTGTATTCATGTTGAAAAAAATCATTTTGCATATTGTAAAAAATTTAATTTAAATCTCTCTCTCTCTCTCTCTCTATATATATATATATATATATATATATATATACTATGTAAACAAAAAAATTAAAAAATAGTACTGATTTACTGAAAATAGTTTTGCCTTCTGAGTTATCAAGATTAGGTATTGAAATGTATTTTTATTCCTTTTGGAGTAGGCTTCCTAAACTCATACAAGTTTACTAATGAATCACCTACCCTTATGTCTACTAGATATTTAAGACTACATTGAATGAAAGTTTATATTTGACCAAATTAAATCTTTATTCTGACAGTTTATTTCAACACTGTTTTGTAATATATCAGAAATTAGTTTCCAAGATCTTTTGCTTATTTAAAACCTTAGACCTATGTCTCTTTGTCCCATAGCAAACTAAATAAATAATAATAAATCAAAAAGTTAAATAATAAAAAATTTAATAAGAAAGAACTATCATATACAATATATCAATGCAAAACTATAATTTTATTTTCTTTCTGCTAAAGTGACAAGGTGCTTCTGTGTGTGTGTGTGTGTGTGTGTGTATGTATGTGTCTGTCTGTCTGTGCCTCTAATGAGCACACATGCCCTCTGGTAAAATTATAAAATATTTAAAGGTGGCTTAAATTGTATTTTTTGTCACCTACAATCAAAATCAACTGAAAATTTATGTCATGTAAATTTTCATTTTTTTTAGTTTTTCTTTCATAACTTTTCTCTGCCTATGATACATTTTACAATGTTACTTTTCATAATGTGTCATTTATTAGTTCAAATCTATTGTTCTTGATTTTTTTTAAACAAGATATTTGAAGTAGTGGCTCCAATGAGCAACCACAGTCAGTGAACAGTCTCAAGACTTAGGTAAAATTTCACAGAGTTACCATTTCTACACTACAATTCTACAACACCCAAACATTTGTAACATTTTATTTTTCTGTTTTCTTGTTTCCCATTGGCTAAAAGAGATCACATGATCTCTTTTGCAAATGTAAATACTTTTCCAATTATGTGGCATTTATTTAACTGTGGCATTCTATTGAGACATCCTTGGACTGTTAAGCAGGGATAGAATACTCTGATTCTAATTAGTATTTACTTTGTTCAACTCTAATTCTTTATACAATTGTTGCTGTTATTTTAAGAATGTATTCTATAATTAAACAGCATATCTTAAACACTATGAAATGTTGAACTGTTGACTATTAATTCTTTTAAATAAATAACATTCTGTGCATGGATATGCTTTGGGAAAAAAAAACAAATATAAATGAGAAATAAAATGTGTCAACAAAATTATGTGAACAATAAGTGTTTATTTCATCTCTAAATAGAGAAAATTAGAATTTCACTCAACTTTTAATTGTATGGGTGAACTTTTTTCATAATATCTGTATCAATGGACACAATGAGTCATGCACAAAGATAAATATAAACGAAGATTAAAAATAGAAGAAAATTTGAATTAGTGCATTTCATTTTCTAAAATTTAAATGTCTAAAGTGATTCTTAATAATAAAAAAAAGACATTGAGAACTTCTGGTTTCAGTGTTGACACAAAGAACATGAAAGTCATAACTCCTATCTTTAAAGTAAGAAAGAGAGATAAACTGAAAATAAATGACTTTTCTCAGTCTCAGAGAACTCCCATCAGAGGTCAAAATGCCACCACAGAATGAAAAACAGGTGAATGCAGACATTTGCAGCTGAGATCAGTATAGGATCCAACCCAAATGTCCAAGAACAGATTAATGTATTGAAAATGTATGCCACATATACACTACAGAATACTACTCAGCCATTAAAATCAATGAGACTCTGGCATTTGATAGAAAATGAATAAACATGGAAGATTTACATCTAAACAAAGCAAGCCAGACTGTGAAAGAGAGGCATTGTATGTCCCCACTCAATATATACCAAATGTCTGCACTCTATGGCAGAAACCGAAAGACTGGAAGGTATAAAAGCATGGAGAGCAATGGTGATACTAGAGACAGTGTGAGAGGAGAGTGGGAAATGGAAGAGGGTGAGAGGGAAGGAATCAAGGAGAAAAAGAAAGAAGCAAAACTTTTAAGGGACACAAATGGAAAATGATCCATTGATGAAAATGTATATGGTAATATCTTTGAACCAATATACAGTGTATTCATGATGGGAAAATTCATTTGGTATGCTGTAATGATAAATAATGATTGAAGGTAAAAAAAAAAAGCATTTTTTTTATAAAACAGTTTTTATATCCTATTCGAAGTCATTGCTAAAGACTGATGTCTTTGCTAAGAGAGGTGAGTCTGACCAAAGAAGAGATTTTATCTTACTGATATGACTAGAATGGAGAAAGGACTATTCTGGGGAAGACTAAAAGAAGCTCAGTTTTTGTGTGTGCTAAACTGGAGATACTTATTGTCATCTAAGTGGTTATATAGAGTAACTTGTATAAATACATATGAAGCTAAGGAGAGAGATCTGGGCTGGAGAAAGAAATTTGGGAGTCATCAGAGTATATATGATATTTCACGTCTACACCTAGATAAGAGGATGAAAGGAGTAAGTATAGAGAGAGATAAGAGTTTGAAAGATTATTCCTTTAAAGCAACAATGTTAAGAGGTCATGGAGATAAGAGACAAATAGCAAAGGATACCAAGAAAGAGCACTCAGACTTGTTGAAGGATAATTAGGAAAATGTGTTAGCCTGAAAATCAAGTGGAAAAAAATGTGTCTCCAGAGTGAGTGAGAAGAGAACTGACCAGTACATTTGGTGGTCAAATAAAATCAGTTTTCCATTTCTGTATAACAGATCACCCCACAATTTATTGACGTAAAATGAAATCACCCATTTGATAATTCTCTCTCATAGTTCTCAGGTTTGTCTGGGCTCGACTATGCAGTTCTCAGGCAGGGTCTCTCATGCAGTTGCAATCAGACAGTGGCCAAGACAGGAGCCATCTCAAAGACTTCCTTACCCTTGTCTGGGGATGGATGCTGGTTGCCTACTGGTACATTTAAATTTGACATAGAGCATGTGTGCTTACCAGAGAAAAAGAGAAAGAGAGCCAGCCACCAGGTCCACGACTACAACTGTGGTCAGCTACGGGAAGTACAGCGCCTTAACCACCAGCACCGCCTGCTGACCTCTCAACTGGGACTCTAAGTCAGAACATCCACAGGCAGATTCTCAAAGTGTCATGGCTTTCTTCTCTGTGTGATTGCTGGGTTCAATGAATGAATGACTCAAGAAAGAAAGCCAGGTGGAAGCAGTATCACCTCTTATAACCAGCCTTGGGAGTCACACATTATTTCTGCAGAATATTTCTCATTAGTATTGAGTCAATTAGGCCAGCCCTGTTCCAAGGGAGGACAATTAGAATACAATTCTTGATGGGAGGAGTGTCAAAGAATTAGCAAAACTTACTTGAAACCAGCACATTTTCAATGAAGAAATTCAGATGAAATTGAGTCAAAAGAAAATGGAGGACATGCTCTGCAGTGCAGTAGTAATGCACTGCTCAAGAGAAGTCAAATCCCATGTAGTTCAAATCCCTCACTCCGTCAGCCTGAAACAAGCTAAGCACACCAGGTGCCCAGGATCTCATGGGCTGTAGGACTGAAAGGAGGAGATCATAGCATGACTAGACCCTGTGGAGGGTGATCATTTCCCTCTCACTTTCTTTCTCTCACATGCATGTGCAAATGCTCCAGCATGAATAAAGAAAACAAAGAGGGAAATTAGAGAAAATGATATAAACAACCATTTTGAGATTTTTTTTATACTTTAAATGAAAGTTGAAAATTAAAGTAATAGCTGGAAGAGAAGGGAATTTAAGGGATGCGTTTTTTTTTTTAATTGTAAAAAATTATTTTTCCATACAAAGGCATCCCTGAGCCCGCCGAGTTGGTACCATGAGCAAAGCTCACCCTCACGAATTGAAAAAATTTATGGACAAGAAGTTATCATTAAAATTAAATGGTGGCAGACATGTCCAAGGAATATTGTGGGGATTTGATTCATTTATGAATCTTGTGATAGATGAATGTGTGGAGATGGCAACTAGTGGGCAACAGAACAATATTGGAATGGTGCAGCTTAAAACTGAAGCCAGGCACATGTGCCTGTGTGCCCAAAATCCCAAGAGGAGAATGAAGGAGAGGTATTGCAGTGTGGGCACTGCTCCCCCCCAGGAAGTAATACGAGGAAATAGTATCATCATGTTAGAAGCCTTGGAACGAGTATAAATAATGGCTGTTCAACAGAAAAACTCATGTTCCCTTGTCAACAGGCCCGTTTTTACTATGATGTAAAAATCAGGTCATGTACATTTTCATAATAAACTTTTTGTTAAGTAAACTTAAAAAAAAAAGAATTATTTTTTGGGACCAGCAGTTGGTGTAATGGCTATGTTACTGGACTCCCATGTAGTCGACCACCATTTGAGTCCTGGACCCGGTGGCTTAAACTCATGCCAGGCATGTGTGCATGTGTGCCCAAGATCCCTAGAGGAGAATGGGGGAGAAGGGATTGCCATGAGGCCATTGCCCCTGGGGGGTGATTTCTCGCTTTCTGTCTCTCTGTCTTTCTGGTGAGCACATGTGCCCTATAGCAAAAACCTCTCCAAAAATAATTATTTTTTAACTTTATTTATTTATTTATTTATTCCTTTATTTTAATTTAACCAGAGAGGGACACAGAGAGAGAAAGTGAGAAAGCAAGCCTTCAGGTCTGGGTCTCAAACCTCATTTGGCCATGTGGGAGTCCAGTACCCTCAACTACCATGCCACCTGCTGGCCCCGATGGATGCATATTTTTAAGGGGGAAATGACAGCATGCTTGTATGGTGATAGGCATAATCCATTGGTGAGAACATTTTTTTATGATGCACAAGAAAAAGAGAAAAAACTATTGAATCAATTTATTTGAATAGGCAAAAAGATATGGCATCTGGTGGGCAAGAAGTATGGTTGGACTAAGGTAGGAGGACTAAGAATTATTTCACAATTAAGAGACAAAGGGGTTTATATATGCAAAGATTCAGTTAATGAAGGATTTTTATTTGGATGCTTCTATTTTCTCTATGAACTAGGAAATAAGATTATCAAATTGAGAAAGAGGATGGTGAGGAGGTATTGGATGTTTGAGAAGAAGGGAGTAAGATATAGTTGATGTAGTCACTTAGAAGAGTGAGAATAAACAGATTAGGGAAATATAATAGGATTACTCATCTCACTTGAAATTATTGATATTGAGTATAAAATGATACTCATCTGCATGTATATAGATCTGTGTTTTTTACTAGTCACATTGAAATTTAAGGGTGCTGAGAAAGGACAGATAAAGAGCTAGATTGAACCAGAAATAATAGTTCTAATTTATTCAAATGAGCACAGTAATATGGCTAGAAATGGACATAAATGTTGCATGTATGTGATTAAAAGAATCTGATTATTGGCTATCAAATATAATCTAAGTAAGAAGGGATCTGAGGGTATATGTGGGGTGACAAATAACAGACTGTAGGTTCAATGTATTGGCGATTCTGGAAGGAGAGGGATCAAAGGATGTTAATGACAGCTTACTAAAAGGGAGAGTTGGAAAGTTAAGAGGTAGTGGTCACGGAATGAAATTATGCAGGAGTTGAGGTTACAGGAATTGATAAATCCTAAAATATGCTATTGGAGGGACTTGCTAATGGGGCAGAAAACAAGTTCGAATGAGGAAGGAAAGAAGCTGAGAGGACAGATGACTGGTAGGACCATCCATGTTGACATTGAGATTTCCCAGAATTCAAATAGTCATAGTATTGGAGCAAGTGAAAGGAAGGCAGCAGTCTACAAAAATCTGCAAAAAAAACGGGAGAGACAATAAAGTCTATACTGTGAAAAAATGAGATATTTTCAAATGGAGAGGTTTGCGTTGGTAGTGATAATGTCCAGAGGGTCTGGTGAATGAATTTCAGGAGTTAAAAGAGGTAGAGGATGCAATATGAGTTTCAGAATCTAGGAGATGAGGAATGAATGACACAGGACTTTGGGCTTCCTGCAGTAATGGTAACAACATGCATCAAAGGAAGGAAAAAATTTTGTTTTCATTGTGGTGAAAAACACACAACATGGAATCTACTCACTTAACAAAATTTCAAGTGTAGAATATTGGTAACCACATGCACATGTGCACTGCAGATTTTCGGAACTGTTTCATCTTGCATGTCTGAAACTCTATGCCCATTGAACAGCAACTTGCCATTTCTCTCCCCATTATTCATGGCAACCACCATTGCTACTTTCTCTTTCCATAAGGTGATTAGACACCTCATATAAGTGCAATCATGCTATATGTATGCTTTTTTTTTATAGACGATGTCTTGTGTACATTTATAGAGTTTACCCTATTATTTTGTGCTATTACTATATTAGGTGCTAAAGAGCAAATGATAGCTTTTGAGATAGAAAGTGTCATATCTAAAGCATAATATACTATCCTTTTAAAGAGAAATCACACCGTTGTTAGTTTTTGTATAGGGTACATGAGGAGAGAGAGAGAGAGAGACAGAGAGAGAGAGAGAGAGAGAGAGAGAGAGAAAGCGTCCCTCAGGGGAGATGGCCATGTTGCAATCCCTTTTCTTCCATTCTCCTCTCCAGAGACACACACGTTTCCAGCATGATTCTCAGGCTGCTGGGTCCAGGACTCGAACCACAGTTGGTCAAGTGCAAATCCAGCTGCTTTAACCTCCATGCCGCCTGCTGGCCCCAATATTGATATCATTTTTGTTGTTGTACTTGAATATATTTTTTCTCTGTTCATGGCTCTTTATTATTGGGTCGTTTGGTAAGTCATGACACATTTCTTGCATAGAAAAACAGAAAAATTTGTCATGACTTTCCTGATGACCTGATATTTATGCTTTTAATTTTTAACCTTAGGTATCATACCTTGGATCCATTTTAAGTAGCCTTAATTCTTAGTGGAATGGGACAATGTATCCATGCATATTTAAATATATACCAGGCCCTTTTGGGCAACCATCTCAGCTCTCCAGGCATAGAGATATGTCTTTCCCCTATAACAACAAGCATTTCAATAGATTCTAGCACAGAACATCAAAGTGCAATAGTGTTAAATGCCTATATGTATGCAGAGCAAGAATAACACTAGCCTTGCCTGGACATAAGCTCCCTCTGTCCACATCATCCTGGTAGCTGCTTTAGATAATTGATTTTCTGCAAACAAGGCATGAAAATGCTCCCACTTCCTTTGAAAGGACAGCACACCCAGGGCGTCTTTCACTCTTATTGATTTTAAATCACATTCAATGACTGACTTTGAATCATCAAGTGGGTTTCCCTGGAGTTAAAGCTCCAGACGGATTTAATTAGAGGGCTGCAGTCCAGATAAAAGATACCATATCATTGACTTAAAATCTGAACTAAACTTTTGGGTGTTGACAGTGGGAGGAAAAAAAGTTTTGCCTTACTTGTTTCTAAAATATTTTCTGTGTCCACGTGAATTTCTTGAGGTCAGGGACACTGTTTTATGTATTTTCTTATCTGAAAAACCTAGCTTAAGGTCTAATACTGAGCAGGGGTTGTAGAAGTTTTCAGTTTATTTGATTTAATAGTCTTTTAACCTTTTAAAGGCATTTTTCTTTCTTTTTTTTGGAGAGGTTTTTGCTATAGGGCGCGTGCGCTCGCCAGACAGACAGAGAGAGACATAGAGACAGAAAGCGAGAAATCACCCCCCAGGGGGGATGGTCACGCCGCAATCCCTTCTCCTCCATTCTCCTCTCAGGATCTTGGGCACGCACGCACACGTGCCCGGCGTGAGTTTTAAGCCACCGGGTCCGGGACGCGAACCGTGGCTGACTACGTGGGAGTCCAGCAACATAGCCATTACGCTAACTGCTGGTTCCCACCTTTTAAAGGCATTTTAAAGTGAAATTAACACCAAATTGAATATTCCATCCTCTAAAAAACATTTACAGCATCTGGTTCAAAAGTATTTAAGTATCTTGCCTTTAAGACTTAAGAGTGTGAAGCATCTTGTGTTTAGCAGTTAGAATATGAAACCAGAAAGTTTTCCAATGTCATCTGGAAATAGTTTCAGGTACAAACCTCAGTAATATTTATGTCTCTTGACACACTTATATTTTTCACCCATAATGTGTACATAATGTGACAAATTATAAAACTGTAAAAATATATTGAGATAAATGTCCACAAATGGATTTGTTGGGTTTTGGTTAGGGCATATGTACAGAATTGACTAATTAGTGCAAACTTACTCTTCATAATTGCTGCACCAGTCTATATTCCTATAAATAGTGCAAAGTCCCAACAAGTCGATCTGGTCCTGGCATTATCCAGTTTTCTACTTTTTGTCAATCTAAAAGTAACTGTACCTTTATTTAATTTTTGTATTAATTTGTTGAAGTATTTTAGATGCCCTGGTTTACATGAGATAGCTAAGGTACAGAAAAAAGAAGCCATTTCGCCAAAGTCACACAGGTAGATGTGTTCTGTCAGGTAATAGAATTGCTTTGCTCATCACACATGGAGTCCAGGCAACCTCCTCAAACAAATTTCTCCTTTGGGAAATTGTGTTTCACAGAATACTGCTCCAATTCTTCTTTGGCTAACTGCCTACCAGTTCTTCCTTTTGGATCTGGGAGCTAGTTCAAAGTGAAGCTACTACCTTACACTTAAACTTTGACCTATCAAAATAATTGTATTGGATATAAGTACGTAAGAACTATCATTTTCCCTTGTTTCCCAGTTCTGACAGCCTATAATAATGAGAAACACGGGACCAGCAGTTGGGGTAATGGCTATGTCACTGGACTCCCATGTAGTCGACCATGGTTCCAGTCCCAGACCCACTGGCTAAAACTCACGCCGGGCGCATGTGCGTGCGTGCCCAAGATCCAGAGAGAAGAATGGAAGAGAAGGGATTGTGGGGTGGCCGTCCTTCCTGGAGGGTGATTTCTCGCTTTCTGTCTCTCTGTCTCTCTCTTTCTCTCTCGCGAGCATGCCCTGTAGCAAAAACCTTTCAAAAAAAAGGAATGAGAAACACACTTGGTAATAAAACTGTTTATCTCATTACTAACAAATTGTTACATGACTGTTCTTCACACAGATTTTTGAGTTTAGCTTGTCATAATAGCCTCTATTATCACTTATGCAAGTCCCAGTTTTCCTCATTTCACCTATCCACCAAATAATTTTTACTTTTGTTTGCCATGTACTTTTGTTTCAAGTCTGTGATGGTTAATTTGGGGTATCAACTTGAGTGGATTGAGAGTTGCAAGAATAGCTGAAGTATTGCTCCTGAGTGTATTTGTGAAAATGTTGAATGTATTTGTGAAAATGTTGGTGGACAGACTGGAGTTTGAGTCAGTGGACTGAGAGAAGAAGACTCACCTTTAATATGGGTGGATTTCATCCATTCAGGTAGAAGTGCTGGGTGGACAAAAAAGGAAGTGGGGTATTCGATTTCCTCTTTCTCTCTGATCCTGCTTTTCAGAGCATACTGTGTGTTCCTCTCCTGCTCTCTGAACATCAGCCTACCTCATCCTAGTTCTGCAACTCAGCCCTTGGTTGTATTCAGTTTCCCCCAGTGCTTGGTCCTTGTGTCCCTCTGGCAATACAGGCACTGTGATCTTTAGCTTTTGACTTTGGCTTCTTACTTTTGGTTTCCCCAGAGGGCATGAGCCAGAGGATTTCCAAGTACCCCTAAGCATTTGACCTCAGACTTAGACTGTACCAGATTCCCTACTTTTGAGCCTTCTAGCTACTTAGCCAGTTTGCAAGAAGCCTATTGTGGGATTTCTTCACCTTGTGATCATGAGAAATGGTTCCTATAATAAATCATGTAACATATGCTTTATTTAAATATATACATATAATAAATCATTTCATGTATGATTTATTTTTAAATTTCAATATGAAATTATTTTATATATATTTTCCTATTGGTTATGCTTTTCTGGAGAACTCTGATCAATAAATAGTCCTTTTCTATCATTACTCTTTTTCTAATCAGGATTTATAAACATGATCCCTTTTTTCAATTAATGTCCTTTGACTTTACCAACTTAGCATTACTCAACAATAGCATCATCCCAAACTCCACTTCCCAACCTAATCATCCAGCATATAATAACAAGAGTTATTCTCCTAACATTTAAAGAGCTCATTCATTCTGGAATGGAGCTTGCAAATCATAAGTTCCAAAGAAACCAAGTAGGACTCTCCATTCAGTAAAGAGAAGAAGAAAAATAGCTTTAAAAACAAATATTTACACACATATTAGCTGTTTTATCATGGACAAGACAACATAGCTTCTGTTAATTTCAACGGACCCTACTAGAAAACAGAGACAATAAAAATCAAGTTGTATACCATAGGGGTGTTTAGATTAGTAAAAACTACCTAGCACAATGACTATCTGGTAACATAAATAAATAAATATTTTCTGTTATGGATCTTAATTCTTTCAAGATCATATATACCTTAAACATCTTTGATAAAGAAATGTGAATTAGTTTTAATATATATGTTAATCAAAAATGAAATTATGTGAGATCAGCAGTTGGTGTAATGACTAGGTCGCTGGACTCCCATGTAGTTGACAGTGGTTCGTGTCCCAGACCTGGTGGCTCAAACTCACGCTGAACTCATGTGCATGCATATCCAAGATCCCAAGGAGAATGGAGGATAACGGATTGTGGCGTGGCCATCCCCTTTGGGTGCTGATTTCTCGCTTTGTATCTCTCTGTCTTTCTATCTTTCTGGCGAGCGCACATGCCGTATAGCAAAAACCTTTCAAAAAAATTCTTAAATTATATTCATTATAAAGGTCTAGAAGAATACAAATGTACACAACATTTTTAAAACTTTTTTCACATCATTCCTAAGTTATATTTCTCAGAAGTAACCCTAGTCTTTAAAGACTTTTTTTTCCATATACAAATACATAAACACTATATAGATTTTGTGTAAACAGAAAAAATACGTGTATTTTCTACAATTTATTTTTTTCTTATATATTTAGATCTTTCTTTAATAATTTAATCTGTAGTGTGATAATATACAGAAGTAGGCTATTAAATGTTTAATAACTGGTTATCTGGAAAAAAAGAAATAAATTCTACTTAAAACCATTTTCCTATTTCTGTTTTGCAAATACTCTTATGGCTCAATTCAAGCAACAAATGCAGTGCTACTAAGTGCAGAATTAGTGATAAATACTGATAATAAGCTCTCGCAAAGCAATGAGACAGGACTCAACACACCACTGATTTTTTTTAAATGATATTTTTATAAACAACTTCCAAACAAATACCGAGGTATCATTTTTGAATAGACAAAAGTGATTATGGTATGAAATACTAAAAGAGGATTTCTGTTTGAAAAAATCTAGGCAAGTACATGAACATCAAGACAATATTTTCTCAAAAACTATTTTTTTAAAAAATGATATAAGTATAAAACCTTATGATACACAAAAGCACATTACAAATACAGTATGAACACAATGTCATGAAAAACAAGTACACATGCATATATACATATGCATATATACATGCATATACATAAAGACTCGCATGCGTTTAAATAAGTACTAGATAGATATAAAGTTGATCATGAGAATTCTTGTCATTAGATAATGGGATTATTGACTATTTTTGTTTTCTACTTTCAGTATTTCTTTTTTGAAGTATTTCACAAAATCACATTATGTTTGCAATTTACAATTCAGGTTTAAAAATAAAGTTCCACTTTTACAATAAGATTCAGTAGTGCTGGAATATCCTACTCTTGAAAGTGTTCTAAGTATAGGGCAAGCCAAGTGATGTAAGAACTCATTCTATATAAATAGTCATTGAAATAATATATAATTTTTTAGCTACTGAATGTCAAAGATTCATTGTTTACATTTTCTTGCTTTTAAGACTTGGTTAGCTTCTGGCTTAACACCAGAACACTATTCCCTGAAATTTGTCCTTATACATACATAAAGAAACATTTCAAATAAATTCAATTCAATAATGTATATATGTATACTTTTGGGGGCAGTAAAATACTAAATCAAATCAAATGAGTCTTATTCATAGTCAGCTAATAGTCACTAAATGATTTCTAAGTGTACAATCTGCTCAGCAAACATCAAGTACTAAATAAATATTGGCCTTCATTTCTGCCATTACCTCATTTATTTTGAACTCCAGGCACATGTACAGTATAGTCAGTGTTCAGTTAGTAAAACAAGAATAATTCTGTTTTCAGATCAGAAGGAATTTAATACAGTCAATTTTATGCAAAATAATTGCAAGTTAAAAGACTTCCACTTTTGATCAGGATGAAGCTTGCAACAATCAAAACAATAGACAAAGTAAACTGTATATCCATTTTTAAAACATTGACCATCAGATCATGAAGAGCAGCAATCCCTTTGAGACAGTATAAAAACTTGAGAGGATCCCAAGTTATTGGCTGGGGAGGGTTTTTAGGCTTTGACACTGGAACAAGAAACTCAAAGGAATCTTCACAGTCCTTTTGAGTTTAAGAGACAGAACTGGGAGTCCAGTGAGGCTAAGGTGGATAGAATTTGCAGGGCAAAGTAACATAGAGGAAAATAATGTACAGAAAGTGCTTCAGGAATATACTGATCATCTCCCTCAAGTATTTGGCAGGGTACTCTCAATATGTATGAGGAAGATACCCTAGGCCACGGAAAGAGCTACTCAAACGGATTAAACAGAACAATCTCCAAGGCTCAAATAGGACTGGGCACAATGTACAAAGTATTCTATGTTACATAAGGTATGGAAATTAGCCCTAGACTAAATAATACTATGATCTGATCTTACCTAACAAAGCTTAAAAGAAAGACTCAGAAGTATCAACCGGTTTCCTAGCAACTCAATTTTATCTTAGAACAAAGCAAATGAATATTTTCAGAACAATAAATTTATATATGTGTGTATATGTACATATATATTTCCAACACCACCCAACAAATTAAAACTCACAGTTTTTTACCAATAACCAATAAAATGTTCCTTGAGAATGCAAGGAAAGAGGAAAATATGAATCATAATGAAGAAAAAAATGAATTGATTATAACTAGCTCAGAGATAACCCAGATGCCATAATTAATGGGTAAAGGTATTAAAATAGTTATTATAAATATATTCTATAGTTTAATATGCTAGGATAAAAACTGGTCATGTGAAATAAAGACATGGAAGATATATAAAAAGACCCAAGATAAATTTAAAGGGATAAAAATTGCATCTGACATGAAAAATATACTGAACGTGATTAACAGTTGATTAAAGAGAAGAAAATATAAGTGAAACTAAAAACACAGAAAAAGAAATATCCATGAAATACAAAGAGAAGAAAAAGGTGGGAAAAAAATGAGCAGACTCTCAATGAGCTGTTCTTCAAGTAACTTAGTATACTAGTAGTTAGAATCTCTCAAGAAGGAGGGGAGGAAGAAGAAAATAAATTTGTTGAAATAATGGTCAAAGTTTTTGATAAACACTATCTACCAAGAAACAAATAGTTATATTGATTCCAAGTATAACAAACATGAGGAAAAATACATCAAACCACAACATAATCAACATGCTCAAAAAGTTCAATAAAACATTCAGAAAAATATTCAATAAAACTATTTTTAAAAGGCAGATTATATGCAATGAAACACCAGATAAGAATGTCACCATACTTCTCATCAGAAACACTTGCAAGTATAAAGAAAAGTACAATGACACCTTTAAAATAGCAAAAGAAAAAGAAAGCTGTAAACCTATAAGCTATACACAATAAAAATATACTTCAAAGACCAAATAAAGACTTTTCCCACTAGGCAAAAGTTTAAACAGTTCATTACCTGCCATCTTGCACTACAAGAAAGATTAAAGAAAGCCCTCCAGGCAAAAGACAATGATGGATATGGAAATCTGAATCTATATCAAAAATGAAGAGCATGGGAAAAGTTAGCTATGAAAGCTTCTTTTTGCTTATTAATAAAAAGAACCTTGGCTGTTTAAAGTAAAAATATTTTGTTAGGTTTGTAACATATGGAGAAATAAAGAATATGAAAATAGCATCAAGAACTTAAAGAATCTGAGGTTTTATACCATATGCAAACTAACATGATAGCCCACCAGTGGTTCATAGATACTGGCAGAAGTCACAAGCTTCTGAGTCAGAGATGAAGGACTTTATTACCTACAGCAATAGCAGCAGAGAGAATATTCACGTTATAGTGCTGATTACCCAAACCCCATTCACATTGGGTAGCTCTAAAAATGCCAGATAACACCTACATGTACAGTAAGTTGTATTACAGTATGGAAATCCTGAGTCAAGGAAAACTAAATATTTCACAATGGGCAGTTAAGTACACTTGTCTTTAATGCAAAGGGACACACTGTGTCTACCTTCCAAGATTGTTCACTACACAAATATCTTTGCAATGAAAGTTTAAAACAGGCCTCTTTTCATGAGACAAGCAGAAATGCAAGTAACTTATAATTTTACTCAGTATAAAACAGCATAAAGACTAGCAACATAAAAACAAAATTTTTCATTTGTAGTGTATTATACCAAACCTAAAGTGGTATAATATCTCTTAAAGGTACACGGTAATGGGGACCAGTGGATGGCATAATGGTTAAGACACTGGGCACTCCCACATGGCCGACCACTGTTCGAGTTCTGGACCTGGTGACTTGCTTTCTAACCTTCCCTCTCTCTGTGTGTATCTCTCTCTGGTCAAATTAAAAATAAATGAATGAATGAATAAACAATTCTTTAAAAAATAAATACCTAATTCTTATTTAAATGAATAATTCTTTAAAACTTAAAAAAAAGATACACAATAATGGGTTAAAGATTTATACAATAAATCATAACACAATAAAATACAGATGTTCTTCAACTTACGATGGGGTTACATCCCAATAAGCCCATCATAGATGGAATGTATTGTAAATTGAAAATGTATTTAATACATTGTAGAGTATCAGTCATTTACCTGCATTGCCTTTTATAATCATGTGGCTAACTGGGAGCTAAGGCTGGCTACTGCTGCCCGGCACCGTAACAGGATATCGCAATGCAGGTTACTAACCTATGAAATAATCAAAATTCGAAGTATGGCGTTTACTAAATGTATACTACTTTCACACCACCATAAAGTTTAAAAAAATCATAAGTCAAACCATCCTAAATCAGGGACCACATGTACTAGATAAATCTAATAAGCCCCCCCAAAAATATAAAATAGGATGAGAAAAGTTGTCAATTAGTTCTAGTTGTTAATTAGTTCCAGGGAACTGGATTTTTTTTTTTTTTTTTTTTTTTGGAGAGGTTTTTGCTATAGGGCGCATGCACTCTCCAGAGAAACAGAGAGACAGAAAGCGAGAAATCACCCCCCCCCCCAGGGGGGATGGCCACGCCACAATCCCTTCTCCATTCTCCTCTCTGGATCTTGGGCACGCACACACACGTGCCCGGCGTGAGTTTAAGCCACCATGTCTGGGCCTGAAATCGCGATCGGCTACATATGAGTTCAGTGACATAGCCTTTACGCTAACTGCTGGTCCCCAAGGGGACTGGATTTTAAATGGCCAATAACTCTGTTTGATATCTTGCTCTGGTAGTTCAACAAAGTGGTGAAATGAATGAGAAGTACAATAGTATATAATTAGAATAGCCTTATGTGATTGTTGATTTTATATGTCTACTTGCTAAGCTATGGTGTTGATATTTTGGTCAAGCATTAGTCTAGATGTTGCTGCATAGGTATTTTTAGATGTGAATAGCATTTACAATCAGTTGCCTTTCAATAAAGCATATTACCTTCAGCTATTTTGTGGGCTTCACCTGATCAGGTGAGACCCTTTGAGTTACAACTGAGATTGACCAGAGAAGAAGGAATTCTGCTTAAGGCTTTTAACATAGAAATCCTGCATGGCTGATAGTCTGATGGACTTCCCTATGGATCACATCATCAAATTTTACCTGAATTCCAGCCTTTCCCTATCTACTCTGCAAGTTTCAATTTATAGTTTCATGAGCCAGTTCTTTAAAATTTCTTAATAAATGATAGACAGAAAGGTGATAGATAGATAAACGACAGAGATATATCTGTATCTAGACAGAAAAATATTTTTCTGTTTATATACACGCATACGGTTTATCTCTCTATAGTATATCTGTATCCATGAGGGACATCTTCAAAACGTTCATGTAAAATGTGTATTATGAAAAAATTATGCATAGGTTTCCATTTTTGTGCCAAAATAAACTTGTACTTTAATTTCACTTTTTTCCACAAACATTTTAAAGTCCCCTCATCCTTTTTAGTTCTGTTTCTCTTGAGAACTCTGACATAGATTTTGATCCCAAGAGTGTTCCTAGAGGGACAGGATATTTTTTCTTTTTAGAGTTCTTTTTTATTTTTTCAAGAATTATTTATTTAATTTCATTTGTTATTATTTTTTAAAAATTTTACCAGAGAGAGATGGAGAGAAAGTGAGAGAGCAAGCCACTAGGCCTGGGACTCAAACCACAGTTGGCCATGTGGGAGTCCAGCACCTTAACCTCCATGCTACCTGCTGGCCCCAAGGGAAGAGATCTTAACAATGATGAGTTTTCTGAATAGTGATAGTACATGACATGATATGGCAATAGAGATATGTGAAATTTCCATTGGGTACTAATAATCAAGTGTTTACAAGAGGCAAAGTTCCAGAAGACTATGAATATGATATGTTAGACAACTTTTGTGAACTAGCAAGTATAATGTGTTTGGCTAGTTGCTCCTAATTGCCCTTTACAAAGTGAGGGGGGAATAGTATGAATTGAGGGCTTCAAATTCCCAACTTAAGTGCCATATAAATTATATGAGAGATTCCTATATCTGCCCTGAAAGAAACCTTTATTAGCTGTGGTCACAGAGTTGAAATTGCTGAAAACAAAACCTGAGGAGAGGCAAAATGTAAGACTTCAGCTGAAGATTTCTCATGGCTCCTAAGAAGTAGTGATTTCAGGGTAAAAAAGAAATGAAGATTTTCTACTGATAATTAAGCCTTCAGCTCACAAACCTGAGTGGCAGAAGAGGCAAGAGGCAAGTCTTCAGCTGAAGATTCCTCATGGCTCCTGAGAACTAGTGATTTCAGGGTAAAAGAGAAATGAAGATTTCCTACCGATAATTCAGCCTCCAGCTCACAAACCTGAGTGGGATTACAACAGAATGGCAAAGAGATTCCAGATAACCTCTTTCTGCACATTCCTGAATGCTCAGATTGAACTTCAAGAATTAGGAAGAAACCCACCATCCATCACATGACTAGGAATCACTGCAGGACCACAAGAAACATGGGAAAGCAAGAAAATACCTCTCCTCCCAGGGAAAAGAATAACCCCTTTTCATCCAGACAGTTCAATGGAAATTATGGAAATGTCTGATAAAGAATTTAGAAAATTCATAATGGCAAAGCTAACTAAGAGGGAAGAGAAGAGAGACAATGAACTGAAGAGTAAGGAGAAAGGAGCTGACTAGTTCCAGGAGGTGAGAAAATTCTTGCATGATCTAAAAGAGGAATTACACACTTTAAAAAAGAATCAAAGTGACCTGTTAGAGATGAAGGCTATAATACAGGAAGTTAAAATCTCCCTTGAAAGTATTAAAAACAGATTAGATCGTACAGAAACTAGAATCTCAGACATAAAATAGAAAACGGCTAACCTAGAAAAATCCACCACGGAGACTGAGAAAATGGCTCAAAAAAAAAATGAGAATAATATACGAGAAATACTAGATACCATCAAACGTCCAAACATTCGGATAATTGGTATCCCAGAAGGTGAAGAGACTCATAAGCGCATTGATAATCTATTCATTAAATCCTGCAAGAAAACTTTCCAAACCTAGAGAGGCACTCAAAGATCTAGTCCCAAGAAGTACAAAGGACCCCAAATAGAATCAACCCAAAAAGATCTTCTCCAAGACACATTATAGCCAGATTGACCAAAACCTCAGACAAAGACTAGATACTAAGATTGGCAAGAGAAAAACATCAAGTTACCTACAAAAGATATCCCATCAGGATAACAGCAGACCTCTCATCAGAAGCAATGTGAGTGAGGAAAGAATGGGAAAACATATTCAAAGTGTTAAGGGAAAAGAAATTTCAACCATTACTGTACCCGGAAAAATTATCCTTCATGTGGGAAGAAAAGACAAGAACATTCTCAAATCAACAAAATCCGAAAGAATTTACCAGCACCAGACCAGATCTCCAAGAAGTTCTCAAGGGAGTGCTATATGAGGAAAATTAAATACAGACACACAGAAATAAGAGTTCAAAAACTAAGAAAATGGACAACTTAATCATAGGGGCAAGTCTGGAGTTGAATATTATATACCAAAATTTAATTGGGAAAATTGAACCACAACAGAAGATAAGGTGCATAAGACTGAATTGGCGAAAAAGAATTTTATGACTTTTGACTAAAACATTGCTGATTTTCTTGTAGTCTTTGTTGTCTGGTTTTAAGGATTTGTGTCCTGCCATTTGTGTCCTGTCATGAGATGTCGATAGGTTCATGTACCTACCATTTGAACAGAATCCTAACCTGTTTCCTGGCTTTAAGTTTTAAGCAACGTTCCTAGGATTTCTTTGATTTAAGTTAAAACTGCTTTCTTGAAATTACCAGCTGAAGTTGCTATTGAAAGTAGTTAGATTATTTGAGAAATTGTGTGATCAACACAATGTGTGTTGGGGGGGAGAATGGAAGACTACTGTAGACACCAGAGATAATGTGAGAAGAGGGTGGGAAAGTACATAGGGTCAGAAATAGGGATAATATATATATATATATAGATATATATTTACATATATAACTAGAAATGGAAAATTTTGGACGATAACATGCATGATTAAGCCACTTTGCAGTATATTCTGGATGGGAAAATGGGAAAATCACATTTTGTATGTTGTGACAATGCTTAGGAAATGAATATAAATTAAGTTAAAAATTTTTCAGGGAAAAAAAAACTAGAACTGTTTTTCTTCAAATTTAAAAAAGACATTAAAAATACCTATTTAATGACTACAGTAAGCTACATAGCCCCAACTTGGTAGTTATAGTATGTTCATTCTATTCACTGAGGTTTATTCCTAAAGTCAGACTTGTGTTCATGGATATGTATATATCAGCTGTTCTTGCTATTGGAAATACTTAGGTTCATTAAGATATTTAGTGAAACAACAAAATGTGGGGGTAAAAAGGCATAGAAAGCAACAATAAATAACAGAGACAGTGTGAGAGGAGGGTGAGAGATGGCAGAGGGTGAGAGATAGGGAATCAAGGATGGGAAAAGGCAAAATATATAAGAAACAAGAAATGGAAAATTATTTGTTGACAATAACATGTATGTTGATGTGCTTGATTGAGCCAATATACAGTGTATTCTGGATGGAAAAAATCTCATTTTGTATGCTGTAATGATGTACAGTGAATGAATGTAAATAAATAAAAAATAAATTATAAAACAAAAAAACTCACACTTCATCATCATCAAATGGAAGTGGTGAGCTATATATGAAATGACGCTCAACCAGCTTGTAAGGCACAGGTAAGCCAGATGAACAGTATATAATTAGAATGTCAACTATCTCCACTCCTGATAAATTATCTTCTCTTCCAGTCCACATCTATAGCCCCATGGGGTGCTCCATACATTCAGTTGATGAAGACAGAGAAATACTGGGTCTGATTTACCTATGGTTCTGTGCAATATACAGGCATCACCTGAAGTGAAGAGTTACAGCATCATAGTCCTTTACTAGAACATCCCCGAATGATAGCTATGAAGGGAAACCCTCTCAGTGAGCAGAATCTCAAGCGGTGGACCTAGTTGTTCATTTTGATTGGTCTGAGAAATGGCCAGATGTGTGTATGTTCACCTATTGATGAGCTGTGACCAATGATTTGATAGATGGATCATAGATATGATTAAGTCGAAGCTTTAAGACTGTAAACCATAGGAAGAAATTCTTGTGATCTTGAATTAGAAAGAAAAATAAAAATTTAGATATGACATAAAAAACATGAGCCATAAAAGACAAATTGAAAATCAAACGTCACCTAAATTAAGAGATTCTGCTTTTTGAAAGACACTTTTAAGAGGGTAAAAAGACAAGCTACAGACTGAGTTGAAAATATTTGCCCAACAAGCATTTCATAAAGAGTTTGTACCAAAAATATATAATGAATCCTGAAAACTTAATAAGGGCTCAAACGACCCAATAAAATGGGCGAAATATTTTATTACTTTCCCTTGTAAAAGACATATGGATGGCAAACAACAAGAAGAATAGATGTTAAATATATAATTAGTCTTTATAACAAAACCAAGATACAACTACACACCAGTAACAATATCTATAATTTAAAAAAAGATAAAAGATGTGGCACGAATGGAACCAATACATTGCTGGTAGAAAAGTCAAATTATTTGACCACTTTAAAATACAGCTTGACAGAAAATGATACACCTATCCTATGACCCAATCGTTCTGCTTTTAGGTATTTATTCAAAGTAATTAAAACATATCTCTATACCAATATTTATATGCAAAAATTCAAAACAATTTTATTCATAATAAAGAGAAACAAGAAACAAAAATCTAGAAACAACTCAAATGCCCATCAACAGTTATATGGGTAGAGAACCAGCAGTTAGCATAATGGCTATGTCGCTGGATTCCCATATTGTCGACCGCGGTTTGCGTCCCGGACCCGGTGGCTTAAAACTCACACGTGTGCGTGCGTGCCCAAGATCCCGAGAGGAGAATGGAGGAGAAGGGATTGTGGCATGACCATCCCCCCTGGGGGGGTGATTTCTCGCTTTCTGTCTCTAATGTCTCTCTCTGTCTGGCGAACGCACGCACCCTATAGTGAAAACGTCTCCCCCCCAAAAAAAAAACAGTTATATGGGTAAACAAATTGTGGTATATCCATACAATGAAATAGAACTCAGTCATAAAGTGAATAAACTGTTACATGCAACTACATGGATAATTCTCAGAATAATTAAACTAGACACAAAAGATATTTACTCTATGATTCCATATATAAAACTCTAGAAAATAAAAACTAATCTACAGAGACAAAAAGCATATCGGTAGTTACCCAGGGAAAGGGAGGTTCAGGGACGGATAGGAAAGAGGGATTACCGAAGGGCAGAAGGAATCTTCTCAAGGTGATGGGTGTTTATTTTATACATTATAATGATGATTTGACCAGTGGATATATGTGTCAAACTTTATAAAGCTATATATTTAAAATATGTAATATTTTTAAAGATTTTTGCCATCAGGTGCATATGCTTGCTGGAGAGATACAGTGGGAAAGAATGTGAGAAATCACCTAGTGGGAGGATAGCCATGCCACAGTCCCTTCTCTTCCATTCTTCTTTCAGGATTTTGGGCACACAAACACGTATTTGGCATGATTTTCAAGCCACTGAGTCTGGACTTGAACTGTGGTTGGCCATGTGAGAGTCCAGCACCTAATACCACACCAGCTGATGACCCATTAAATACGTGAAGCTTACATTATATTAATTATAACTCATGAAAGCTATCTAAAGCAAAAATAATTAAAACTAAGTAAAAAGTTCAGACAGTATGATTGAATTATGAAGCATTTTAGGCAATAAAATGCCTCCCACACATAAAATAAATATTGTATTGCCCAATTAGCAAGGAGTGCTTTTTAACAAGTGCTCTTCAACAGTAGACATTTTCTGCAATAATTTTAAATTAAAGAAAATAGTAATGTCTCAAAATAAAGCTAATGCAGTGCTTTATGTGTGTTATTGCCATAGGATACGTGTGCTTGCTGGAGAGAGACGAAGAAAGAAAGAGAGGGAGGGAAAATGAGAAGTCTTCCCTCAGGGGAGATGACCACACTGGAGTCTCTACTCACTCCTCCACTCTCCTCTTGGGATTTTGAGCATGCACACACATGCACACAATGTGATTTCCAAGTTGTCAGGTCTGAAACTCAAACCACAGTCAACCATGTGGGAATCCAGTGTATTAACCACTATGCCACCTGCTGGCCCAACACAATGCTTTTTTGATTGATCTTTTCATATATGATGACTGTAAAAAACATTTAAAAATATGCAAAAGGTAGAGTTTGCATAACCACTCATACAGCAAATGTAACTTTAATTCTTTGATTTGTTCTATAACTTTAAAAATAAGATGAACTTAAAGAACAATGACATTTATTTTTGAAGATATTGTTCAAAATAAGTAAAAGATCTTATATTTCAACACAGTAAAATTTTAGACTACTACAAAAAAATACACCTCAGAATTTCCCCTTACACTAATTTAGACATAAATAGAAGCAAATTAATCCAGTTGTGTCTTTACATAACTCTTTACAATATTTGTGATACTATTGTTCATTTAGAATTCACTCTTTAAATATATGATATGTTTATTACCTACATTGCCACAGGTATTGCAAATGAGAAGTATGCTGAAAGTGATTTCAAACAATTCCACACCATGAAGACGTTAAGGAAGATACAGTGGTATAAGTGGAACTATATAAAATGTTTATGGCACATGGCTTACTTCAATTGGCATACATAACATTTTCAAGCTTCGTCTATGTGGTAGCCTATATCAGAATTTCATTCCTTCTTGTAACTGAGTAATATTGCACTCTGTGCATCTATCACATTTTGTTTATGCATTCATCAGTTAATGAACACGTTGGCTGTTTTGACCTATTGGCTATTGTGAGTGCTGCTGCTATTATAATCGGTATACAAATATCTATATGAGTGTCTGATTCCAGTTCTTTTGGGTATTAAAATTGCTGGATCATACAATAATTTTATGGTTAACTTTTTGTGGAATCATATTTTTCCCACAACAGCTGCACCATTTTACCTTCCCTCAGCAATGCAAGAGAGCTCCAATTCTCCACATTCTTTCCAATACGTGTTATTTATTATTTTTCTCACAACAGCCATGCTAGTGGGTGTGAAATGATATACTATTGTGGTTTGACTTGTATTTCCTAACGACTAATGATGTTGAGTATCTTTTCATGTACCTGTTGACAATTTGCTTTTTTTTTTTTTTTTTTGTGGAGAATTGTCATTTAAGCCCTTTGTCCATTTTTAAGTTGTTCTTTCACTGTTTAATTATAGAACTTATGTATACTTTTAAACTTAAACCACAAGAAACTTGAAGAATTTATACTACAAAATATTTTTTGAGGGAAGAGTATTTTACAGTTCTAGTTATTTAGATATGCTGAAGTGTGGCGATATTTTAAAAATCATGTTTTACTCAGTTTTATTCCTGCATTAAAATTTTCTTCAGGAAATGCTCCCTTCTATCATATGCACCTGCACCAGGAGCCATCATTCCCACGTGCTCACTCTTGCAAGGCTACTCCACTCCAAATTTCTTCACAAGAAAGTGGCCTAATTAGTATTGATTTGTACCCTCCAAGCAGTATTTCAGGTCTGGCGCTGGTAGTGCCTTTCAGTAAGGTGTTTTATACCTTTAAACATCTTTGACTTACATCATAGGATGGGGCGCAACAAATACCATTATGATGTGCATGGCTGTATTAGTCAGTTATCATGTTGCTAAGTAGAGATACCTGAGACCAGATGTTTATAAAAGAATAGAGGTTTATTTTGTTCATGACTCTGGCATCTGGAAAGTCCAAAGGTGTGGGCTCTGATGCTACTTCTCAAGATTGCCAACAGAAGCAGGGAGGGAGACAAGCATGTGAAAACAGAGAGGAAATAGAATTTCCACTTTCTATGTCCCTTTAATGCCGCAGTCTAATAGGATGGTGCCCTCCCATTAGTCCCCACCTCTTTAAGGATCTCACCATCTCCCAATACCATTATACTGGGGGCAGAGTTTCCACAACCTGAACTTTTGGGGGACAACCATTATGCAAACAACAGTAGTGACATAAATGTGATTGTTCTGCTTCCTTTGGGACA